>JBBMKB010047116.1:0-16067 GCA_037833945.1 Alaria marginata | reverse complement strand
CCCCCCCCCCCCCCCCCCCCCCCCCCCCCCCCCCCCCCCCCCCCCCCCTCCCCCCCCCACTCATTTGTTGCGTGCTTTACGGGTGACTTACTAATAGTATAGAGCTCCTCAACTGACGAGTCTCAGAAACATCATGGTGTTGTTATACTCATTATAAAGCAGCATGTGTCAACATTCTGCATCCCAAATTTGGCGCAAATTCTGACTTTACTATTACTACTGCTGTCTGTGACGCAATTAATTGCGCGCAGGTGGAGTTCGTAGACTACTCGGGATCGTCAGACCTGTCGGCGGTCCAAGTGGACCGAGAGTCGACCTACGTGGCCGAAGACACGTCCTTCGTTGGCTTCGAGGGGGAGGTAGGTCCGCGGCGGACAAAAAATACGTATCTGTAGAGCTGTGAGTCGGTACGACTTAAGTCACCAACTAATTATTAGTCGGACTAATAGTTAGTCGTTTCCTGGAGGTGCCGACTATCCGACTTACTGGGTTTCCACACTTGCAAGAAGGCTGTTGAACGCCCGACTTAAGTCGGCAAGTCGGCTGGCCATCAGCAGGTTTGCCAGCCGACTTTCCGATTAAAGTCAGTTAGTTGGCTAACGGCACGTACCGACTAGTTATTAGTCGTGAAATTCTGCCGACTCACAGCCCTACTTATTTGTGTTTGTATCCGTTCGTTACCATGGTTGGGACCCAACCGAGGCGACCGAAACAGAATGGCAAAAAAAAGTACTGATCGAGGCTGCGTTAGGGGGGGGTCATTTTTGGGGTATCGTTTTTTTTAAGCGGCTCGGAATGATTCACGCGGGGGGTCTGTCTACCCCTTATTTTTGCAGTCGGCGCGTGCTACGATAGAGGTAGCACTTTTTGGCCATTTTTGTTTCTGATTGATGGGGGGCTCCTTAACCCAAAAATCGTCGGAATGTCATTCTTGTTTGGCAATTTTTATTTTATTTTTTTGTATGCCTAACCCATTCGTTCATCGTGTTGCAATTTATCTTTACTCGAATCTTTTTTGGGTGGGGCATAGAGCGCTCCTCAAGTACGGGGCCTCAGAAAAAAAACAGCATGCTCCCTACCGTAGAACGTGTCAGTCTTGTGCGATGTTTTTTTCGTGTTTTATTTTTCTGTTTTGCGATATTCACCGCCCATGGAGTTTTGTTGTTTTTACGTTTCGCTCCGCCAACGAAATAAACAGTGAAGATCAGTCTGCTCACAAATCGGTTTTTAGGTCAGGTAATAAAAGAGCTCCTCGAGCGAGGACCCTCACAAGGCAAATACTAATGGCGTTACTATTACGGGGGAACGTAGTTCATAGGACCAAACATTGGTAGTAAAAATAGAGAAATATATAGGTTTTTGTATCTACCGTAGGTCCTATTAACCGCGTTCCCCCGTAATAGTAGGCTATGGTAGCATGTGTCCCTACCCGGTACTATAGGCTAAACCGGTATTTTTTTTTCAGTATCTTCTCGCTTGGTTGCGGAAATGACTGGACGTCTCAATCAAGTGACAACTACAGTAGTGGGGCCTATATAAGGCGGTTCGAAGAAGGCGGTCACCCGATATAGGGCGGTTGAAATCGGTTGACACGACTGTAAGTCTGAGTACAACTGCTTCTACGAATAGGGCGGCCTCTCGATATAAGGCGGCCAAAATCTCTTCGCACTACGTATACCGCCTTATATAGGCCCCACTACTGCTGTATTTTGTTTTTTTTGGGTCGTGATGCCTGTTGCGCTTTTTTTTTCCCATCGATGATGGGCCGCTCGCTTCCAGGCGGTCGTTTACGGCGAAGGGGACATCTACTTGGACGACTGCGACTTCAGCGAAAGCGCCTCTTCGGTGCTGGTCTACTCGGAACCGGGATCCACCGCGGTTATCAGGAACGCCGCCCTCGGGGACAAGAACTGTAAGTGAGCCACGAGTCATCCCACGGTAGGGGTTGCACTTTTTGGGGTGAAGCGTTCCTGACCGGTTTAGCTCCTGAAGTGAGGAACTACCGGTTGGTATGGTCTTTTTACTAGTGCATTTGTTTTATTAATAGGACTAGCGGACAGAAACGTTTGATCGGGTTGCTCGAACGAAAATCTTGGAAGTCATGTTTTGGGTGAGATATTGAGCTCCTCACGTCAGGGGACAAGAACTGTAAGTGAGCTACGTAGAGTAAGGGAAAACGTTCGAGCGATTTTTTTGCTTTCGACACGTGCCACGGTGGACGTGCACCATTTTTTTTCTGCGGCTCCTGACCCGGGGGAACTCTTAGCCCCAACCAAAAACTACTTCTGAGCAAATTTCAAGGGCAAGCCGGTGAACAAACCCATTGCCTGGGTATACCGAATCAAAAAGTAGATGGCGAAACAAGAATAATTTCCGACGATTTTGGGTCAAGGAGCCCCGTCATTCAGAAACAAAAATGGCCAAAAAGTGCTACCTCTATCGTAGCGCGTCTTCCATGTATACCCCTGTTGGCCGCCAGAGCCGACGCATTGTGTAGACAATGTCTGCGAGCCGCACAGAGAGGTGTGGAAACGTCAAGCGCTTGTTTTCATGTATCCCTGTTCACTGGACCCAGCGCATTCTGTAGACAGGCTATCTGTTTAGCCGGAGAGCGAGTGGAAAGAGTCGAGCGCCTGATTGGTTTCATGTATCCCTGCTTTTGCTGGAGCCAGCGTATTATTTAGTGCTACCATACGCACTCCGCACTGTCCATTTTCTTGCTATATTAATAGAATCCGCACCTTGTCAGCGCTAGCGCTGGAAAGCTACCAAACGCTACGCCGTTGACCAAACACTTGTACAGCGGAGAAGGCTGCTTCGAGTCATCCCACGGTAGGGGTGCAGCAACAAGTTTCTGAGCTCCTGACATGAGGAGCTCAATATCTCACCCGAAACATGACTTCCAAGATTTTTCTTGCGCGCAACCCGATCAACACTTCTATCCGTTAGTCCTAGAACAAATGCACTCGTAAAATGATCATACCAACCGGTAGAGTTCCTCACTTCAGGAGCTCAACCGGCCAGGAATGTCTGACCCCAAAAAATACAACCCCTACCGTGGGAGGACTCCTTAAAGCACGGCCTACGTTATTCAGTTTTTGTTATATAGTATACCCTTCCTCTCCCCTCCTCCGCTGTCTCCCCCTCCCTGCACATGCCGCGCGTCTCAAATGAAACCTGCGTCTCCACGCGGTTAGATCTATCGTTAGCCGCGGCTAGCTCGGAAGCCGGAAAGCTGCCGAACGCAACATCGTTAACCAACGCCAATTTCAGATGCGGAGACGCGCTGGAGGAATCGGGAGGAGGAGGAGGAGAAGGAGACGACACAACTGGTTCTTTATATTCTCCTTGCAGCGGACCCGTGTGCCTGGATGGCGACGTGGGGGTGTACTGCCAGTGCTACTACCCGAAACGGTCGAACTCGAGCGAGGTAACGCGTCACCGCAAAAAATGACCCCCCTCACTAATTTCAAGTGTGTTTTAGTTCTAAAGAGTGTTTTTTTGTTCTAAAGAGGCTCGTACAGTAGTGACAATGTTTAGGTTTATTTGATATATTTCGAATTGATTCATTATTGTTTTGTCTGTGACTTGGGAGGGGGAGCACCTCCCAAGAGACAAAACAAATACCAAGGGCTATATCGGTCCATACTAAATCTGCCACCATACGAAGTATAACCCGTATGGAGGGGGACAAGATCTAGCACTAATACACTAATATACGTACTCACCTGGTGTTTAGTTTATTGAAATGATCATGTAACCCTTGTTAAAGTTGTCAAGTTATTATTCTAACAATACAGCAATCGTGGAAACAACAGCACATACATCACCTGTAGGGTGGGACAAAATATTGGGCAGTCTATCGTCTCACTGGAAGATGGGAATTAGTGAATGTCTTGATTGAACTCGGATGAATTAAATTTCACCCCCCGCACCACTCCATATATTATCTTTTTTGGCTGGGTTGCCACTGCTCCCTCCAAGATAAAAATTTAAAAAAAATGATTTTACCTCGCCACACTACTATCCCTATTTTTATATATTTCCAGCCTATAATTATTATTATGATGCTTGCTATCCGACAATGTGCAGCATGATCTTCAACGTTGATCACTCAAATCGTTCCCGAAAGAAGAAAACCACGCATACAAAAGAAAAGTCGGTCGAATTCTCTTACGTATATAGCCGTATTTATTTTTAAACGTTTCGCTGTAAAAAGCTTATTGTTCTCGATTGTTGGGGTATCGTTTCCCCGACAGCTTCGTCGGTGGCAGTGGCAGCCAACCCCAACCAGTGCGGTTTTGCGCGATTCCCTCTCCCCCCGCAGTAAGGAACGCAAATACCGACCCAGACTGGGGGACGCGTTCTACCATAGACGATAGAGGTGTTACGGCGGACCATAGTAAATAGGACCAAATATTGTTAGTAAAAATAGGCAAATATATAGGTTTTTGTGTTTACCGTAGGTCCTATTTACTATGGTTCCCCGTAATAGCACTTTTTGGCGTTTTTATTTTCTGGATGACGGGGCTCCTTCACCCAAAACCGTCGGAATGTCGTTCTATTTTTGCAATAGGCTTTTTTTGGTATAGATGGGCCACGGGTTTTGTTCATCGGATTGCACTTACTTTCAGTTTGCCCAAAATCACTTACCATTAGTATAGAGCTCCCCAAGTGAGGACCCTCAGAAGGCAAATTGCCTTAGAAGGCAAATACTAATGGTGCACCTCTATCGTAGAATGTGTCTGGGTTTCTTATTTCGATAAAAGGGTGCGTTCTACACTAACTCCAGTATGACGGCCGCCAACTTGCTTTTTTTTTACATTTAAACCTCAGCCTGGCCTTGTTATTACGTTGTTTCTTGATAGGGTCGTTTCTAGCGATACATTGCCAAGTTGCCGGTTTGGCAAGTTTTTTTTTTGGCAAGTGTTTTTTTGTTTCAAGTCTCGAAATAGCAAAAATCCAAATAGCAAAAATACCAAATGAAAAATTCGATAAACTTGCCAACGAAGGAAGGACTACGGAAATATCCTAGAAAAACTTTAGCCAAACAATTGCTATTTTGGTAAATTCAAACTTCCATGAACCTGCCAATTTGGCGAAAACCTTGCCGCCAAGTATGATATGAGTCGCTATAAAAACGTCCCTTAGGTGTTCTGTGCGGCGCTATTCGATCGTCCGGTCGATAGGGAAAACAACGTGCTGCGCTGTTTGGAGTTTGGATCCGCCTTCTCCTGTTACGGGGGACCATAGTAAATAGGACCTATGGTACACACAAAAAGCCTATTTTTAGTAACAATATTTGGTCCTATTTAATATGGTCCCCCGTAATAGTGTAGGCTATATGCTACCACTATGTCCGTAAATATAAGAACCGTTTTGTATTCAAATTTATGATCAAACGGACCTTATATTTCGGTACAGAGTGGGTATAACTAACCCTTTCACACGTCGGACCGATCATCTATAGATCATATATAGATCATCTATCCCCACTTGATGATCTAGATATTTTCGGGAAGATCTGTATGATTTGTATGATCTAGCTCATGTTGCCGGATGGGAGCCGTACGATCCGCACGGTCTGGCACATGCTTCCGGGGCTGAATATGTACTAGCTACATACTTCGTATACAGATCCTGCACAACATCTCATAACGGCAGCTATGGGATCTATTGTTGCAGATCATCTATAGATCGTGATCTGTACAAGGTGTGAAAGGGTTATAGTAGGCGACTCGGTGAAGGAACGTCGTATCCACCACTGTTTTCACCAACGCGATCCCTTCTCTTCTCCCTATCGTGCTCGCGTCGTCCCCACTTTTCTTCCCCTCCTCACTCCAAAACCTCCACGCACATACAATACGTCCCGGTGGTGGTGGTGGTGATGGGTCCATCAAATCAACAGAGGTGCGTCGGCGGGGATGCAACCGCGCTGAGCCTTACCAAGGATAGTTCCCCGAACGAAACGTTCTACCCGAACTTGCTCGAGGGGGATCTGTCCCTCTCGTACGAATCCGAAGCTGCTGCTGCTTCAAGCAGCGCAACGGGCAACACGAGCAGTAGCAGCAGCGGCGGCGGCGACGGTGGCGGCGGCGGCGGTGGCGGCAGCAGCAGCAGCAGCAGCAGCAGCAGCGGCGGCAGTGGCAGCGACGGGAGCGAAAGTGGGCAAGGCGGTGTGGTGTGGAGCGTGGAAGCGTCGGTGTCCGACAAGAGCGTGATGAACTGGACGATTTTTCCGTCAACGGGGCTCCTCTTCCCGGGGGAGCGGTGAGCGCGCGCAGTTTTGTGTCCCATCACGATCGATCGGTCAAGTGCTATACTACTGTAAGTAATACCTAGTCTGAAGTAGCAGGCGTTTTGTATATTCATACCTAGTATTACAGTAGAGTCATCCCACGGTAGGGGTTTTGCACTTCTTGGGGTCAAACGTTCCTGACCGGTTGAGCTCCTGAAGTGAGGAACTCCCGGTTGGTAGGAACATTTTATAAGTGAGCATGTGTCTTAGGACTAGCGGATAGAAATGTTGATCGGGTTGCGCGAACGAAAATCTTGGCAGACTTGTTTCGGGTGAGATAATGAGCTCCTCATGGCAGGAGCTCAGGGACTTGTTGCTTCACCCCTACCGTGGGATGGCTCAGTATGTGTTATTTGTTGATTTGCCATCCGACCGACATTGTGCGAAAACATTCACGCCTCGGGCAGATGATCTATAGATCATCTATCCCCACTTGATGATCTAGATATTTTGGGAAATATCTGTCTGGGGTCTATAGCTCGTGCAGCCGGGTGGGAGTCGTACGATCTGCATGATCTATCATATGATAGCAACCTTTTCCCCGGGTTTGGACCTGTACTCCACATGTTGTATTGTACAGATCTTGGTCGACATCTCACAACGGCAGCTGTTTGGATCTGCTATGTAGATGAGCTAGATGATCTAGATGATCTAGATGATCCAGATGCTATATTAATAGATGATCTAGATGACCTAGATGATCTAGATGATTCAGATGATCTAGATGATCTAGATTGTCTAGATCATCTACATGATCTACATGATCTACATGATCCAGATGATCTGCATGATCCAGATGATCTAGATGGTGATCTGTCCGAGGTATGAAAGCCAAAAACGGAGACCTACATACTGTATATACACCAAATCTATAACAACCTCTTTCTGCCCTTACTTCCTGCGTATCCGTTGCTGCTTTTCCGCGTGACCGCGTGGTGCATTGCAGCGTTACGCTGAGGGTGGCCACCTTGCCCAGCGCATTTTTCGACGGCACGGACAGTGTCACCTTCCAAGTAACCAGCGTGGGTGCCGAAGACAACACCGGCGGGAACGACGACGACGACACTCCCATTTCAGTCGCCGCTACTGACAGTCAGGCTCAAGGAGGAGGAGAAGGAGGAGGCTCTCCTTCGTCTTCTTCCACCACATCAATGTTGACGTCTCCGTCTGGTGATGGTATCACTGACAACGACGGTGACGACGGCGACAACAATCCCATTTCAGTCGCCACCGCCGCCGCCACCGCTAACCAGCAGGCACATGGAGGCAGCATATCGTCGTCGGCGTCGTCGTCTCTCCAAGAAGAGGAGACCCCCTTCGCTCTCCAGGAAACAAGCACCGGGGGCGCGAGCAACACGGCATCTTTCGATGTCACGTTTTTCCACTGCGAAGCCGGCAGCTTCTGGAACCGCACTACCGTTTCCGGTGGAGGTGGCTCGGAGGATGAATACAATGGTACCTGCGAGCTGTGCGCCGAAGATGATACGGACGGCGGGATAGAGGTGTGTGCGGTCATGGGATGCGGCAGCTGAGCCCACTTTCATAAATATACTCGTATCTGTGCCGCTACTGCAGGAGCTCACGCATCACGAAATGTGCAGCTTCTGTCGTGATTGTGGGTGCGTTGAACTATCGTCAGCTTGGGTGGCGTTGAACTGTCGTCCATTTAGTGCGCATCGAGCGGCACGGGATTAGAGGAAATGTGCGGTCGTGTGATCATGGGGTGCGGCGGCTTTGTGCTGTTAATCTATTTCATAAAAATGATTTAACATACGTCAGCTGTGAGTTCGATCAAATTGATGGTCGATACTCATATTTGCAAGCTGCATGATACTCCGGCCGCGCGTTTTTCCAGATGTTTTATAAAAATGATTTAAAATACGTCAGCTGTGAGTTTGATCAAATTGATGGTCGATACTCATCTTTGCAAGCTGCGTCATACTCCGGCCGCGCGTTTATACAGATGTTTTCCTCTTTCACGATGTAGGTCAATGACTCCCCTGGATGCTGCCAGGGTGGGCAGAACAATTTCACCAAGGATAATATCGGGCCAAGATTAATTTTGTTTACCGTCTTGAAATCCATCTCAAGGTTTTGGGGGATAAAGTACTTGGGAGTAGTGTGGGACATCGTCTCCCTCGAACATGGAGATTAACTTTGATGTCTTGAATTTAAATTATTAAATCTACTTTTCGCCAGGCATTTTAAGGTCGGATTCGTAACGCCTTCCCTGTCTTCAGGGCATCGGATTCTGGATTTCCATTGTATGTTGAGTCTATGACCGGAACAAGAAGCGCTACACATCGTCAGATAGAAAATAAACGTAGCAATAATAATAGATATTATTTTGGCCAACTTTCGAATGACAACTACGTTTGACTCAGAGCACCGCACGAGCGTGGTCGAGGCGCCCCCGGCGCAGTAGGGCGAGGGAAGGGCGATGAGGGAGTTTCGCGCCGAGGGGGTGTCCTCATCGAAAGTTAACACGGCAAACGCAAAAAAATACGTTTAAGAAAAGCTGAGGAGCGCTGAGGGCGAAGCGCCCACATTAAGATATCTATATGTATAGTAGCATTAAAGCGTACCACAAGCATGTCTGTGTCGGCCCGCCTGCTAGACTGCCCCGCCAGCCAGACGCTCGTACAAGTACCTCGTATCTTGTGATACCACACGCGCAAGAGGGTCGTGTGTGCGTCGGCGGTTGGATGAGGTGCGGCAGCGGAATTCCTCCTTCCGAACCAATATATAACTACATCCACGTTTTTGGCGATAAGCTTGGAATTAGTACGGGAAAGTCATTTTTTGCGGTTCTGCAGCGGTTAGTCTAACCTTTTTACGTATATTATACCAGTATGTACTATGATACGTGCAAAATAACCGTCCCCACGCTGTTTCAAAGTTATTTTTGCCCCCGAAACCGTAAGCGTTTTCGATTTCCAACCATTGGGTGCCGGGTTGGAAAAGTTGTAAAAATAGTATCGAAACTGACGTATGTCGTAATAATAACCAGGGCCAACCAACCATCCCACGAACAATTGAGGTTCGAAAATTTAACACAAAAAAATGGTAAATGGTAAAACGTAATTGCTTCCACCAGTATTCGAGCTGTTTAAACAAAAAACTGCATTACAAACGTAATTGCTTCACCAATAGTTTTTAAGCTGTTTTTTCGAGGGCTGGGTTGGTTGGCCTTGGAACATGTGACGTTCGACGCCTTCAGTACTGTTATTATGATGCTTGCCCTCCGACAATGTGCAGCATGATCTTCAACGTTGATCACTCAAATCAGTCCCGAAAGAAGAAAACCACGGATACAAAAGGAAACCTATGCACAAAGTCTTCAGTACTATTATTGTCGTACGTTTTTTCCTTCCCAACTCCTATCCAACCAGAAGTTTTTTTTTCATCGCAAACACCCTATTACGGGGGACCATAGTAAACAGGACCAAATATTCTTCGCAAAAATAGGAGAATATATAGGTTTTCGTGTGTACCGTAGGTCCTATTTACTATGGTCCTCCGTAATAGTATAATAACTGACGCTAGGAATTCATGCAGCGGGACATTTGGGAACAAACTACTTGGAGCTAGGGTAGGATATGTTAGTGAGTGGTTCTTAAACGGTTCAAATAATCAGGGTTTTTCAAGAGTCACGACCCGGCCCGCGGGTCGGGTCAGGAAGTTAAAAATATGTCGCGGGTCGAGTCGGGTCGGGTCAGGAGGTGTTCGACATCTCAAGGATCGGGTCGGGCCGGGTCGAGACGGTTTTCAAAATCACGGAGCGGGCCGGACCATCCTGACTCGACTCGACCTTCGAGAGAATCTCAGACCCGTGAAATTAACTAACTGAATATCACCTATTTTTAGCTTTTGACATAACCCATCGGTGATAACCCGGGTAGTGCTGGCTTTGAAGCCTCAAGCTAGCCCTCACAAAGGAAGGGCTTCCGCTGAATACGCAGGCGTTTTTACCCCGGTTATAGGGGACAGATACAAACTACCTCGACTGTTTTACGTTGCCCACCCATTGGATGCATAACCGGTGATGACCGTTTCCTCAGGTTACTACAAGCCATTGTTAATGTTGACCCATTTTATGTATGATAGGGCGTGGACTTGCTCCGAGGCGGTAACTTAGCGCTGCGAGCCAGCGCAGAAACCCCGTGTTAAGAAAAACGATTGTAGCATCAACGCCAATCCCCTGTTTTTGTTTTTGACGCATTTTATTTACGGCAGGGCGTAGACTGCTCTGAGGCGGGGGTGACGCTCGAGGCCCTGCCCATCCGTGAGGGGTACTGGCGGGCCGCACTCGATCTCAGCTTTTCTCGCGAGTGCTTCAACGAGGTATGTGCATGGTCGGTCTCGATGGGTTATTTCTTGTTTACCCGGGGCTGTTTACGTACTCACGTGGAATGCTGGCGGCGCCGCACTCGGTCTGAGTTTTTCTCGCAAACTTTCTCGCAAATATAAGCCAACGAAATATGCATGCTCTCGATGAGGTATTATTAATATTACGGGGAACCATAGTAAAGAGGACCAAATATTGTAAGTAAAAGTAGGGAAATATATAGGTTTTTGTATGTACCGTCAGGTCTTATTTACTGTGTTCCCCCGTAATAGTTGTTTCCGCGCGCGGCGCCGTAGGCTGCAGGGGCTATATTTAGATGCTCACGATTTTCGCGTGTCCCCGGCACAATCTGAGGGTAAGCCTTGTGATGACTCGGGCCTGTGATAGTGGTGACGCGGGCTACGCGGCGTTTTGTTTGGCGAAATTGTCCCTGACGCTGACGAGGCCTCCTTAACCCCTTTAGAACCCCGAACCCCGTCCCTACACTATTATCAAGTAAAAGTGTCCCCAAAACGGGTTTCCAGTTGTAGAAGGGTTAAACTAAAACACTCTTCCCAGTATCGTTGGAAAAGGTCAGGCACATGCTGCGGTAGCGGGACAAATGCTACGGTAGAGTTGCACCAACCATTTTTTTTTTCTGGAGGAGCTCCTCACACGAGAAGCTCTGTGCCTCACCGAAAAAATAAATGATTTTGAGCAAACTGAAAACGCCATCCGACGAGCAAAAAACCCGTGGCCCATGTTATGCAAAAAAAAAACATGTTGCCAAAAATAGTGTGACGTTTCGACCATTTTGGGTTAAGGAGCCCCGTCATCCAGAAAATAAAAACACCAAAAAAGTGCTACCTTTATCGTAGAACGCGTCAGAGTTGCACCAACCATTTGTTTTTTCTGGAGCTTCTCACAGCTCTACGCCTCGCCCCAAAACCTGATTTTGAGCAAACAGAAAAAGGAAAAACCCGATGAACAAAAAATAAACACGGCGTCTAGGTACACAAAACCAAGCATATTGCAACAACAACAACAACAAAAAGAGTGATATTCCGCCGGTTTTGAGTTAAAGGAGCCCCCCCCCCCCCGTCATTCAAAAACAAAAAAAAATAGCCAAAAAGTGCTACCTCTGCTATGATATGGATCGCAGCACGCGGGTAACAAAGCAACCTGTACCATGGACCTGATTGAACTTGTATTGAGCCATCTTGCGACCTTGCCATGAATCTGGTTGAAAGTTTGTTTGTGGACCAACCGTCTCTCGCAAACAGGGTGCTTGCGGGGGGGGATCGAGCGTCGAAAGCGTGGACGAGTACTGCACTGATGGCTACGAAGGACCAGGTGACCTCTCTCTCCGCTACAACTATTAATCACTATATGCATCGCTGTTGCTTTCCAAGGGGATATCACAGTTCTTAGAGAAGACTGTTGTCGCAGTGTGGTATGTGGCGTAAGCCCTAGTGAAGACTAAATTGCCGCAATGTGGGAGCGTTTTCGATAGTAGCTTTCGAGGGTAGCCACTAGACTACCGGAGCGACCGGTACGATGGTACTTCGTGATAAGAGATTGCCACCGCACTAAACTGGGACCTCGCACTAAAAAATACCGCACTAACGCGGGACCATGACTGCTGTCGTCCCTTAACCGACCCGTGACCTCTTCGCTATCCCACAAAAGTATAGCCTCTCGTTCTCGGTTCTTGCACTATGAATCTCCTTGGACACGGCAGCAATTTTGCGTCAAATAAACGCACACGTGGGACAGATCATCTATCAGCTATCCCCACTCAATGATCTAGATCTTTCAGCGAAGATCTGTATGGTCTATATATGATCTAGCTCAGGTTGCCGGGTGGGAGCCGTACGATCTGCATGATCTGTATGATCTGTATGATCTAGAACGTGTTTCCGGGGTCAGATATGTACTCCACATGTACACATATATATATCCTGCACATGTCTTAACGCAGCTTTAGAATTTACTGTAGATGTTCTAGATTATCTACAGTAGATGATCTATTACGGGGGAACGTAGTTAATAGGACCTACGGTAGACACAAAAACCTACAGTACATACTTCGCTTTTTTTACTAGCAATATTTGGTCCTATTAACTGCGTTCCCCCGTAATTGATGATCTAGATGATCTAGATGATCTACAGCAGATCGTAATCTGTTCGAGGTGGGGATAAATGTATCTGACAGAGCTTATTTGACCCAGAAAAATCCGCCCCCTTGTGCCTTCCCGACGAGCTTCACTATCCGCGCAACCCCGGGAGAGCGCTTGATACATGCAACGAGCAGGCGGCCTAAGTCACCCCGTCCCCCCCCCCCGCTCCCACTTCTCGTACGCGTCGTTCACAATAATAATAGTGTGCTCCATTTGCTCCACGGGCTACGGTAGGGGAGCTGCGAACCAGTGCCATATTTGCTCGGACAGCTTCAAGGGCGGAGTGTTCTTCGTCCTGTCTGTAGCGGCCCTGCTTTCGCTCGTCCTGCTTGCGCTACTATCGGTGTTCCTGGTGAGTTCCTGCTATATATACTGTGCACGACACGTCATAAGGGCCATTCTTAAACGAAGCCGGTTTTTGTTTTTGTTTTTTGGAGATATTTAGGAAAATTCGTATCGAAAGACAAGGGGCATTCATTCTGTCATGAAGTTGGAATTTCAACGTACTCGTAGTGCAAAACACGTGGAAAGGTTATTTATAAGTTTCCGAATTTCCAATTTTTGTGACATTTATTTGGTAATCAAGTTATTATTTTTTTTTAGAATATTTGGAAAATTTCGACAAAGCTTGCTTCGATAAGAATGGTCCTGTCATAGAGTACCCGGCACCTCACAAGGGTCATTCTTAATGAAGCCGGGTGTTTTGTTCAGATTTTGGAAATATGTTGGAAAATTCGTATCGAAATACCGCATCGTAGAAGAGAAACAAAGGTGGTTATCGTTGTTATGATAGAAAGCAGATTGTGTCACCCGCTAACTCGCCCCCGCCCTGGTTCTACATTTACACGGCCGTGACCTCCGTGGGTGGACCTGCCAGCATCGATTTTCTCGCTTTTCGGCTATAGCTGAGCGCGGGACATTCCGTCTTTTATAAAGTTGGAACTTCAACAACATGGAAAAGTTAAACTAACAAAATTCCATTTTTTCTGGCATTTTATTGGAAATCAAATTATTACTTTTAGAAAGTTTTAAAAGTTTCGACAAAGCTTGCTTGCTTCGATAAGGATGGTCCTGAGAAACATACCACAGCATAAATGCTTGCTCAGGCCGGATTACGTTTTGACAGAAAAAAAGACTGCGTTGTACACACTGACTTCAGTATAGCGGCTTCCGAATTCGTGATTTTCCTGCGAGTTTCAGCCTGGCTTTTGAGGTTGCTTTCTACACTAACTTTCAGTGTAGCGGCTTCCGAATTTGATATTTTCCGGTGAATTTCAGTTCAGCCCGGCCTTCTCTGACTGTGTTTCATATTGTTGTTACTGTTATTATAGTTGTTACTGTTATCATATGATGATGCTTGCCCTCGGACAATGTGCAGCATGATCTTCAACGTTGATCACTCAAATCATTCCCGAAAGAAGAACACCGCGCATACAAAAGGATTCCTATGCACAAAGTATTTTGTACAGTGTCAGGTGTCCTGTATTGTAGTGAGGGTGAATGCAGCCCATGGATTGGCTGGACGTCACGGCTAAGGTAGACGCGTGCTATACGATAATCTATAATATAGGTAAGAATAGCACATTTTGGCAAAAAAACAAATCTGACGGACTGACAGGGCGGGCTCCTTAACCCAAAATCGTCGGAATTTCACACTCTTGCTTTTTGCAACTAACTTTGAAATATGTTTTACATACCCTACCTAGGCCATGAACTCGGTCGTCGGGTTGAACTTTTCCACACTCTGAATTCCATTCTTGCTTTTGCCACTTTGAAATATTTGTTGTATACCCTAAGCCATGGGTTCGGTTATCGGGGTTGGTGCACTTTTCCACGGTAGTACTCAAAATAAGGTTTCGGGTGGGGGTTTAGAGCTTAGAGCTCTTCCTCCTCAAGTTGAAGCGCCTTGGGAAAACAAAAAAAATGGTGCACCTTTACCGCGGCGGGGGTCGGTTCGGGTTAGGGTTAGGGTAGGAGCTGTGGGGTGAGGTCTCCTGCCGTTGTGGGTGCGGAGGGGTGCAATCCATGAAAATCGTAAATATTCACCGGTTGATCCTTTCGCACCGTGAATACTTTTGTAAATGACCGCTTCAAGATCCGCCTTGTGGCGCCGACATCGATGTATGTCTTATATATTTGTATATATATATTCCCTGGTATGTATTTTTCCACCTTCATCTATTACGGGGGGCCATAGTAAAAAGGACCAAATATTGCTAGTAAAAATAGGTAACTATATAGGTTTTTGTTTTTACCGTAGGTTCTGTTTACTATGGTCCCCCGTAATATTAGACGTACTGTAGTATATACATCGGCATTTTTTCTCCAGCTCCGTCCCTTTTCGAATCTCATATCCGGGGTCACATAGCAGGTGTCCCCCCCCCCCCCACGACGGTGCCTGCCTTTAAGTTTAGGGCGAGTAAGGTTCAGCATTGTTATGAAAATGGTATAACATCAGCCGTCGACGCCTATTAATAGTCAACTAAAGTGAGGGTTTATTTTTCGGATCACCCTCAATAAAAACGTCATCACATCTCTTTTGGTAGTGGGTATCATAGGGTTCTTACACCCGAGTCGTGTGGTGGTGATAAATATGCTAAGATATAACTGGTGTGTACTTGTATTCGTCTGTGATGTGTATCTAAACCAACGTATAGTCGTCTATACCCGTCTGTATTTGCCTGCATCTCGAACCTATACTTACCTAAAATTATTGAGAACACGCCTACCATAGAAGGTTACCTCGTCGACTCGCTTCGAACTAAATGCACCCATACAATAGGTCTTATTGTCGTTACGGAAGATAAACATGACAGAAAGGTGCTATCTAAATGATGATACCCGTGTCGAGGTATGCTGAGTGGTGGGGGCGGTATTCACAACGATTTTTTTGCAACGAACGGTCTATAAAAACAAATAGGAACGCGCCAACAAAATGAGGGTATAAATAATACATACACGGTTCTGCGCCCTGCCATCGTAACCGCACACCTGATTTTTCATACAAAACGTACCTGGTACGTACTACTACTGTGTTTTTCGTTTTAACGGTAGATAAAAAAAACACACAGCGAGCACAAACGGTTCGGACACTGGTTTTGTCCTCTCTCTCAGTTTCTGTTCTACGTCAGCGTTAGCCTCAGCCTACGGTAACTATTACGGAGGGCCAGGACCAACGATTAACACAAAAAGCAATATATTTCTTCGAAATGTCAGTTTTGTTCAAAAACCGGCGAATTTAATTTCTATACGATACTGGTGG
>JBBMKB010047005.1:0-16069 GCA_037833945.1 Alaria marginata | reverse complement strand
TGTTGTTGTTGTTGTTGTTGTTGTTGTTGTTGTTGTTGTTGTTGTTGTTGTTGTTGTTGTTGTCGTTGCTGTTGTTGCTGTTGTTGTTATTTCCACGTTAACTCGTTGCCATATTCTAGTCCGTGGTGTGACAAGACGGGCTCCGATAACTCTGGAGTGGGCGAGTATGCGTTGTTTAGTAATTTTACGCTCTTGCAGTGGTCTTCAATTTGTATGTGTTTGCCGTGTTTTGCGATGGACACTACTAATAAAACTGCACATTGTCGGGTGGCAAGCACACTATTGATAATAATATTAATATTAATAATAATAACAATAATAACAATAATAATAGTACTGCCCCCCAACCCCATTTCAGAAAACGTTAAGAGGGTTGAGGTCTGACGGTTTTTCGTGAATGAGAGAAAGTCTAAGGTCCTGAAACTACAAAGTATACAGTACAGGAAACCTATTAATAACAGCAAACTTAAAACACTGGCCCAGGTTGGGTTTCTTATTAGGGAGCGGGTGCGTTCTACACTAACAGCAGTATAACGCCTCCCAATTTTCCTGTAAATCCCAGCCTTCCTTTATTAGTACCCTGTGTATACGTACCCACCCGCTGCGCCCCGCCAACCATGACGTAACGCCTCCTTAACACTCTTCACACCCCGGACAGATCCAAGCAGAGATTCAGGAAGTCAGCCGAGCGCTCCAAGAATCGACGAAAAATCTGTGTCGCAACCTCAAAGACAACCCCAACATCAGCGGCAACCTGATGAAGATTCAGAGGGAGAGGACCGAACTGATCGACCTACTCAACGTCTCTTGTAGACAGATCGCACAGGTGCGCCACTTACCGAAGGGGGTGTTGGTGTATGCAGATCGCACCAAGGTGCGTCACTTTCTCCTCTCTCTGAAGGATTTTTCGTTTTGTTTCTACGATCAAAATTAACTTCGTTAAACCTGCACCCACGTGTATGGGGACAACCTCCTGAAACTAGCGTAGTATCATGTCTGCTGTTCTGTTATGGGAGATCCATAGTAAATAGAACCCTACATGCATACGAAAACCTATATCATTTCCCTCTTTTTACCTACCATATTTGGTACTGATTACTATGCACCCCCGTAAATTAAGGGTTAACTTTCTCTAACAAAGACACCGCCAGCGGGTTGTTTTTTGTTGCCAGCCTGTCGAATATTATTTTCGCTGGTACTGGTGCTGGTGCTGCTACGTAGGCTAGTACCTTCATGATGACTCGGGTACGCTTTGACGGGTGCCAGTACGAGCGGTGCGTGCTACGCCAGGGGGAGGTCCTCAACTATCACGGGGGACCATAGTAAACAGAACCTACGATGTACACAAAAAACTACATATTCTCCACTCTTTTCTTGACTATTTGGTTCTGAATACTATGTACCCCCGAAGTAACACACTATGATACCCATTGGCGTTGGAATGACGTTTGTTTGTGTTTTGAAGTGTTATTCGCGGTATATATACTGGTATCTATTATTAATACCTAGGCCGTGAGAGTTTTCAGCGGAATGCAAATTTCAAAATCAGTGTTTGGGGTGAAGGAGAGAGCTCCTCAATTGAGGACCCCTCAAGAAAAAGCAGGTGCTGACCTTATCGCGCCTGCGTATAGTTTCATGACGATTCGCCGTTTCGACGCGCCGACTTCTTGGGGTCCAGGCTCTATCAATTTCCTCGCCACCCGCGCGCGGTTGTACAGCAGTACGGCTAGTACGTTGCCGATGGCATATACCAGTAGAGCTTACCACGTGTTCGACAAACCCCGTTCATTGGTCAAATCACTGATGTTTTGGGATATTTTATTGGGCAACACACGCACACACACATATTTGCACCCTGCGCCGGCTTGGCGCCCTGACCCCACACAGATCAGGGCCCTCCAAACTGACCTTTGGTAGTCGCATTAGCCACCGGCCAAAGTCGAGGATCCGCCAAAGCATTTCGAGGGTCGTCTGTCCACAGCTATAGCTATTTATTTTGTGAAATATGTGGGGGTCTACAGTACCCTCGATGATGTTGCAATAGAGGTCCCTCTATAGTGCCGGTTTCCCGCTATAGTGCCTGTGAAATTGCTTGGCAAAAACTGGAACAACCAGAAATGGCGGTATTCGGAGTAGTGCCGGTTGCCACTATAGTGCCGGTAAATCCAGCTTGCACATACCGGCCCTATAGAAGGACCACTACTATACTGCTTTAGGCTATACCATACTCTTGCTGTGGTTTCTTGCCGCGAACAAACCTCCCTTTACAATAGTGGTCCCTCTATAGCGCCGGTATGTACCAGCCGGAAATACCGGCACTATAGCGGCAACCGGCTCTACTCCCTTCGCATGCTTCCACTATTATACTGGTTGTTTAAATCTGCGCCAAGCGGTTTCGCAGGCACCACAGCAGGCAACCGGCACTACTCAACCGGCGCTATAGAGGGACCACTATTGTGTACCCCACTCTTGTGTGGTTACTTGCCGTGAACAAACCTCCCTTTATGGTAGTTGGTCCCTCCCTAGTGCCGGTATGTGCCAGCCGGAAATACCGGCACTATAGCGGCAACCGGCACTACTCCGCATACTGTCAGTACTAGTTGCTCACATCTGTGCCAAGCGATTTCACAGGCACTATAGCGGGCAACCCGCACAACTCAACCGGCGCTATAGAGGGACCACTACTGTATAGCCTGCTCTTATTTGCTGTGGTTACTTGCCGTGAACAAACCTCCCTGCACTCCGAAGTGACACCAGCCCTCGATGATGCACGCGGTATTCACGGAATGGGTAGGCTCGCTCTTTCCAGGCTTTAGTCTTCCCTACCCTTGATGTGATTACTGCCATGAAGAAACATGCGCTTACGGATTGACTTGACTCGCTCTTTCCTGGTTTTAGACTTCCCTGTGTACCTTTACCGTGGCCACTTTGCCGTGAACGAACGTCGCTTTTCTCCGAAGAGACGCCAATCCCCTGAGGGTGCATGCGGGCGTATGCGGATTGCGTAGACTCGCTCTGTCCAGGTTTTTAGGCTTGCCTGCCCTTACTGCTGTGGTTACTTGCCGTCAACTAAGCTCCCTTTTCTCCGAAGAGACACCATTACTGATGCTGCATGTAGCGTTTACGGATTGGTTATACCGTGGGGTGCCCGGTTTAAGAGCCTCTCGGAACCGGCAAGTGAACGTACCGCTCTTATCTCCGTACCAATGTTATCTTAGATTGGGCATCACATACCAGGTACCAGATCGGCTTTAGTATCGGCGTCGCAGTCTTGTAGGTTTTCGTGTCGGCATCACAAGGCGTGACAAGCCGATTTGACCGCTCTTAACTCCATGTTCTCTAATGATATACCCCTCTTAAAACCGGGTGCCCCACTGCACAGACTCGCTCTTTCCAGGCTCTGGTGAGCGTGGTGGAGGACAACCGCCTGGCGCAGAGCCGACAGAGCGAGCTCGTGAGACGCGAAAAGGAAGCCACGCAAGCCGTAAAAAAACTCGAGGCGGATCTATACTCCGAGAGGGCGGATCACACGCGCCAGGTAGGCAAGGCTACGGCGGTAGGGGGGATGTTACGATGTTATTCCCCGATTTCGACATATTAATGGTACTCGTGTAGGGCACTCGCACAAGCGGCGCTATATTTCACTCAAACACGGACATAAACATAGATATAGATATATAAAATTACTTGCAAATACGTGAGCTGTGAGTTCGACCATTTGAGTGCGCGATACCTCAACTTTGCAAGCTGGGTGATACTTCGGCCGCGCATTTTTTCCTATTCGTTCTTTCTTTTTAAAGGGCACAGGTCATTGTGTTGGCGTAGCGTAACAATAACAAGTCATGGTATTAACAGTGCAACATGGCGAAACCGAAAAGCACAAAAGCTTAATACCGCGCAAAGAGCGAGGGCAGCCCCTCGCGCGAACCTCGAAAGTGACCCCCCTACTGTAGCAGCCGTCAAGTGCACGTCGGACAGATTACGATGTAGATTATCCCATCGCAGATCCTATAGCTGCTGTTATAAGATGATCTACGAAGTATGACACACCTGGTATGTAGAGTACAGATTCAACCTTGGAAACATGGGCTAGATCAAGCAAATCGCACGGCTCCTACCCGGCAAGATGAGCTAGATCATCTATAGATCATATAGATCCTCCCTGGAAGAGCTAGATCGTCAAGGTGGGGATAGATGATCTATAGATGATCTGTCCGACGTGTGAAATGTTAGTACCGTGTTAGTGCCGTGCTCGGGAGCGGGGTGGCGTCGGTGGCCGTTCGAAGTAATCTTCGCGTATTTTCACACCGCGGCAGATGTCAACCATCGAAGGGAACATGCCACGGTGGTAGAGGTGCAAATACTTTCCCTGAGGCTCATGACGTGATGACATGGTACGGTAAAGGTGTTATAACACCATTGTTTTTCTGAGGATGGTGATTACTTGAGGACCTCTATACCTCACCCAAAGTGATTTGATCAGTAAACTGAAAAGGCAACCCGATTTACAAACCCATGGCCTACTGCAGGTTACAAAAAAAACATGAGGCTAAAAAATAATGGCATTCCGACGATTTTGGGCTAAGGAGCCCCGTCATACAGAAAATATGTTGCCAAAAAGTGCTATACTAATAATAGTATCAATAGGTCACCCAGAAATCGACTTGGAGAAAGCGAAAGTGCAACGCGATTGATACTATTATTAGTATAGCCACCGAATAATGTTGTGAAGCGCTGTTGGTTGTATAGCACTACCTACTAGACCACCAGCCAGCGCTGACTGATGGTCTAGTAGGTAGTGCTATATAACCAACAAACTAGCTGAGTGATCTAGTAGGTAGTGCTATACAACCAACAAACTATATGTTTTCGAATTCGTGGAATCTCGCCACGACACATCCTTTGTTGGTTATATAGCACTGCCTACTAGACCACTAAAGTCAACGCCGACGGGGTGGTCTAGTGTAGGTAGCGCTATATAACCAACAAGCACAAACGATGTTGGGCTATGTTGGATCCTTACGTGAGGAGTCCCGCCGATCAGGACTGTTACTGTTAAGTCCCAAAAGGGCGACGTACATATCATACCTCTACAGTACATATAATACCTCTACAGTAGCCCCCCCCCCGGTACGACGGTGGTGTGCCAAAGCAGATTCATCCCACGGTAGGGGTTGCACTTTTTGAGTTAAACGTTTCTGACCGGTTGAGCCCTCCTCAAGTGAGGAACCACAGGTTGGTATGATATTTTTAAGAGTATACTTCGAAGTATTTGTTTTAGGACTATTAATAGCCTATAGAAACGTCGGTCGGGTTGCGCGAAGCAATGTCTTCAAAGTCATCTTTCGGATGACATATTGAGCTCCTCATGCTGTTAGCGTATTAGCAGGTCAGACACTTGTGCTGCACCCCTACCGTGGTAGGTATTAGTGAGACTCAGCAATAAGACCGCCCTAATGGGGACAGCCGCCTTATTCGTTGAAGGGCGTGCGTGCAATTCCACAGTCGCGTCAAGCGGTTTCGACCGCCGTATATCGGGATACCGCCCTACTCAGACCGCCTTATTGAGGGACCCGTACTGTATCGAAGCACGCGTCGAAGACTGCCACGTGTTTTTTTTTGCTCATTGACCAACACGTGTTTTTTTTTCTCTTTGAGCACCATGCCATACCGCAATTGAGCCACCACACGCAGCTTGCAAAGACGGCTTTTTTAATTCATTTTTGCGATCTCGCAGCTTTGAAGTGCAATTTTCAGTTTTTTTTTCTGAATAATATTAAGCTCCTCGCCTGAGAAGCTCCGTACCTCACCCAGCAATCGGCGTCGAGAAAAACTGTGAGTAAAGCCCGATACCCAATATGATGGGGCTAATGTGAAGAACACACACACATAATAGGGATCTATCCCACGAACACTATAACTATTAATGGTGTAAACGCCAGGGCTACGATAGGGGGGTCAGTCACTTTGAGATGCCTCTTTTGTTCAGCGGTTCAGGGCCAGTCGCGAGAGCGGCAACCCTATTTCTCTGTGTTTTGACGGTTTCACGATATCAACACGATATGTACGATATCAACACGATATACACGATATCAACACGATATACACGATATCAACACGATATGCACGATATCAACACGATATCAACACGATATCAACACGATATGCACGGCCAATGAGTGTTTCTTTACGGCGGAGCTCCAACCAATTATTGAAAAGTTCGGTTTTGAGTGACGTACATGTGTACCGAGCCTAAACTCGGTACGAAGGGAAAACGGGGGCGCTCCCTCTACCGTAGCCTGAGTCTAACCCAAAGGTTTCGGGTGCACCGTATGATATAAGGGTCATTCCTAACGAACGCCAAAAATCACGATTATTCCTGACATTTCGAAATTCTGAAATGCCACGTTTAAAACAAACACAAAAAAATCAGGAATCCTGACATCTGCTCTTATGGAAAATGAACAAAAGTCAAAACGATTCAAAGTCCGGATGGATTCCTGACAAAATGTCACGCTTCGTGAAAATCTCACTTTCTTTTTGGCACGATCCCCTTCTTTTTTGTTTGTGGTCGTTAGGATCGCGACCCTAACGAGCAAAACAACAACACACACCATCGGACGAACTTTTCACTGCGATTTTCTCTCCAATGAGAAAAACGCAACCGCCGAGCGATGTAATCTACGGAAACACCTCGACGGGATCGCTCCAATGCCACCATTTTTTCGTTGTGCGCGCCCCCCTTGCCGTGTAGAAAATCGACTCTAATCATGAATGCAGGGGGTGTCATACGCTTTGATAGCTCCTTCATTCAGCTGAGGGGCCCAGTCAGTGAGAAACGCTTATGATCAAAAACGCAACCCCTACTACAGTAGCAGGGCTCGTTGAAGAGAAAAACACCGCCAAGGGAGTTCCCGCGAAGCCGCTCGGGTGTACGCGAGGGTGGGATATATAACATATACGCAGCGCGACGTCGTTTCTAGCTCTTGCGACCAGCGTTAGCGCTGTAAAGGTCCACGTTGAGCGACCGAAAAAAAACGAAAAAGTGTGGTTTTGTCAACCTTCTAGGAAGACTAAAGACGCGCGCCACGATAGACTAGGTATTAGTCTAGTATAACAATTTTTTGGCTAAAATGTTTCTTGAATGATGGGACACTCCTGAACCCCAAATCGTCGGAAAGCCATTATAATTTTGCTAAAAAGTATCTGTCTGTATTCCTAGGCCATGGGTTTGTTCATCGGTTTGGCAGTTTCGGTTTACCGTACGACTCAAAATCAGTTTTTGGGTGACTTACTACTGACTTAGCAATGACTTAGTAATGGTATATAGCCCCTCAAGTGTGGAAAGAGTCTCATAAAATAAATGGTGCACCTCTACCGTGCTATAAGTAACATGTGTCGGTAGGGGGGTCACCTTTCAAGGCCTTGTTTTTCAGCCTCTCAGAATCGATTCGTCCTCCGCGAACACGGAACATCATACTATTCTACAAGAGCTTATACACAAAAACGGAGGCCTTGTTTTAGTTTAGAGTGTTATTGCGCACCTCGCTGGACAGCGATTTGGGGCATCGCCATCAACAGAGACAACGGCATATGCTTGGATTTTGTCGTCGTCAACTGCCATGGTCTTGTTTTTCAGCGTCTCAGAACCGTTCGCGTCAGTGGCTACCAATGCTGTGCGTTTGGGTTGCGCGATACTGATACCTCCACCACGGATTGTTTTGTTACGCTGCACCAACAACAAAAAACATACAACCCTTTTAACACTTCAAATACTATCCCACACTAATTCCAAGTAGTTTGTCTCCCAAAACGGGGATGCACTTAGCTCTAGAGGGGTTAAGTCTGTTTTTGAGTGAGACACTCGAGTTAAGCACGCGAGCAGCCTAACCTCGGGTAGAGAAAATGAAAGCATTACGTCCCCCCTACCCTTGTTTTTTGGTCACGCCCTCTACCTCAGCAGCCTGTGCTTTTTCGTGGGGCCGACGCTGTACTCGTCGATTACTTTCGACGCTAGCGTGTTTGCGAGATACCAACTTTGGTTGGGCAGGAGTTGGGTAGGAGAACATATTATTTTAATAGCATTGAAACCGTCGGACGTCCCAATCCAAGGCCATCCCAACCCACGAAAAATCAGTAAAACGATAGGTTAGAAATATGTTTTCCTAACATTTGTTTTAAACTTCTAACCTGTTTTTTTCGTGGGTTGGTTGGCCTTAGATGAAGACATTCATTCGTCGGTTTCAATACTATTCTTACATTGTTTCCAACCCAAAATAATTAGGAAATCGCAAACATCCTACGTACTGTTTCCCCTTTGAATTCCCCACGGGGCTGATTTTCCGTCCACAATGCGCCTGCTCTGATAGGTTACGGAGAACAAGGCAACCATGGTTGGCCTGAAGCAAACTTTGCTGAAGGTGAAATCGAAAACGACCGTCGACGTGAAGTACAGCCGCAAAGAGCACAGCGCGCGCGTCTCGAGCTTGCTCCGCGTGTACGAGCAGTACGAGAAGCAACTTGAAGGACAGGTGAGGGGAATCGACACGCAGCGCTAAGGCCGCCCACAGCGGTTGGGTCTTTACGTTCCTCCTGCTGTTCTTGTTCTTGTTCTTGTTCTTGTGTATGAGCAGTACGAGCGGCAGCTTGAAGGATAGGTTAGGAGAGGCAACACGCAGCGTAAGACATCCCCCATCGGTATGGTGCTTACAAGAACTGGAGGCCTGCTACCGTATACATTAGTGGTCCCTCTATAGTGCTGGTATGTGCCAGCCGGAAATACCGGCACTATAGAGGAAACCGGCACTAATCCGCACACTGCAACTACTGTTTTTTTCCCGGATGTGCCAAGCAATTTCACAGACACTATAGCGGGCAACTAGCACTACTTAACCGGCACTATAGAGGAACCACTACTGTACACGCGAACAACTTGGTCAATTCTTGCAACATGGATATAGAGGATGATGTGTATAAACATCTTCTCGTTTCCAACCTGAAAGCTTGCGAGCGTTGTGTATGTATCATATTGCAGTCCTGCTCTGCCCGTCGCTCTTTAGGCAACTACCTCCACTGCGGACGTAGACTATGCATCTTGTTTGTCGTCGATGATACCTTCCTGTTCTACTGCTCAAGCGCGCGCAATGAGGGACGATATGGATGTTTGTAGCCGAAAGGCGCGATAACAGAGTAGGCAGAAGAAAAACGCATTCGAAGGACAGCAACATGTCTCGTCCATCGACGAGGATGGCGCGACCATGGTGCCAATGTTCATCGACCGACCTAACGTACCGCCACCTGTTTCCCTCCGAGAATGATGTGTACACCTGCTCGTTTCCAGCCTGAAAGCCTAGCCGAGAGCCGCGAGAACAAGGTAGACAGAGGATTAATGCAGAGAATAGAACAATCCCCCGCCTATGGACGGGGACGGCGCGACCCTGGTGCTGATGTTCGTCGACCGACCTAACGTACTCACCCCGTTTCCCCTCGAGGATGATGTGTACGTGTCCTCGTTTCCAGCCTGAAAGCCTAGCCGAACGCCTCGATAGCAGGGTCGTAGGCACAGGGGAAACATGCAAAGAAACACACAATATACCTCTCCCATCGTAATGAGCGCCCAAATGTTGGAGGTGTCTCTATTAGGAGTACGACCGGTGCTCCGTCTCGAAAGGGATGCGCGGCCATTGGTCAGGTGGCTAAGGCAAGCAACAAATGAGTACGCCCCCCTCCTCCCATTGACGAGGACGGTGCGACCATGGTGCCGACGTTTCGTCGATCGAGCTACCGTACTCCCATCGTTTCCTCCTCGAACCACATGTATGTTTGTCGACAGACCTAACGTACTCCCACTGTTTCCTGTTGGTTTCAGATGAAGGAGGTGGAGAGACTGAAAGAGGTGGAGGCGGCTGTGCACATGCAGACGATGGATTTCTTGGAGAAGAAGAGGAACCAGCTGCAGGAGGATGTCGACGGTTGGGACTTAAGGCAAGCAGCAGCACCACCAGTAGTGGAGTCATTACTGTGGGATTTTAAGCGTTCGCGTGTTTTTTTTTTGTTATCGTGCAAGGACAATGTTCGAGGGCTCTGCTTGGGAGTGGCTTGTATCTTCTGCTGCTGCTGCGTTTACTATGCAAAGGAATGCGAAGTAAACGTTGTCAGCCCATTGAACATCGGTTTCGCTGCGCCTGGTACCGCTGCTATACTTTTGACGATTCGGGTACGCTTTGACTGATGCCAACACGACCCTACATATATATGTTGACGACGAGTGGTCGTTTCGACGCGCCAACTCCTTCGGGTCTAGCCTCTGTCCCTTTCCTCGCCCCGCGCGACACTAATCAGTTATTTCGTGATGAGCGTATTAGAATTGCAGGCCCGAGAAAAAATGTCCTCTGTTTCGACAGCTTTTCTGCCAACCACATGCCTCACTTTTTAGACTTTTCGTCTGGGAAACTGTGCATACACAGTAGACTACTTGGTATATATTTAACAAACTGTTGGGATGATACGAAGTGTATACTGACTTGGGTACTCCGGCGCACCTTGATGCAGACACAAGGAGGAAGTAGGAGAGCTTGAAAGAACCTGCGACGAGCTGACAAAGGAAAGGAACGATATGCTCGTCAAGCTGGAGGGGTTGAAACGACGGAAAAAACGCGAGACAGAGGTAAGAGCCGGAAGCTGAAATCGATCGACAACATGCTGTTGATTGTGCGTGGATATGATACGGACACGATGACGGTTTGGTGGTATCAAAGAGTTCCTATAGTAGGTTGGCTGCATCGTAGCGGGATATTGGGATGCCGGGGTTTGCATTATGATGGTGCACCCGACTGCACTTCTCTTCTTGCTTCTACTTTACGGATGACCTTTATCATGTCTACATGGATGCTCGAGGGAAACACTTAATATACACATTAACTCAAGGGAGACATTTAATATACACATTAACTATTAGTCTATCTGCCGGGAATTCCACCACCCCAGCGCCGTCCAACACGAGGAAATCCCGTCACGCTTCGAGGATCAAGGAACGCAAACGAACACCAGTCACACCAAGGCTACGGTGTGGGGAACACCCCCGACACATGCTACTTAAATCAGTATAATAACACCATTGATTTTTAGAGGCTTCTCACTTGAGGCGTTCTTATACCTTTTCGAGGTAATAAGGCATCCTCACCAAAAAAATGACTTTTGAGTGAACCGAAAAGTGCAAACCGATGAACAAAACCCATGGCCTAGGTACACAAAGTGTTCATGCTCCTAAAAAAGCAATGACATTCCGAATATTTTGGGTTGTATATATGAAGCCCCGTCATGCAGAAAATCTGTTTTAACCAAAAAACGTGCAATTAACAGTATAGGCCTCTGTCGTAGCGCGCGTCCCCCACTTTCACTTATTAATAGTATAGGCCACTCGCGCGAGTGAATGCCTTTATACTCCACTCAAGTACGGGCTTAAATACATGCTGTTGGCGCAGCGCAAAAGACAATACCTTTCCAGAGCCATCCCACGGTAGAGGTGCAGCAGAAGTTTCTGAGCTCCTATTAATAACATGAGGAGAAAAATATCCCACCCGAAACATGGCTTCGAGGACATTCGCGCACGCAATCCGACCAACACTTTTATGCGCTAGTCCTAAAACAAATATATTCGTAAAATCATCATACGCATCGGTAGTTCCTCGCTCGAGGAGGGCTCAACCGGTCAGAAACGTTTGGCCCAAAAAGTGCAACCCCTACCGTGAGACGACTCTCCATGGTGTTGCATATCACGAAATAAAAAAACACCAAGACACATGATACGGTAGAGGTGCACCAACCATTGGTAGTTTTCTGAGGATGGTGATTACTTGAGAGAGCTCTATACCTCACCCAAAAACTGAGTTTTGAGTAAACTGAAACGTGCAACCCGATGAACAGACTCATGGGCCTAAGGTATAAAAAAACGTTAAATATTGCAAAACAAGGGTGACATTCCTATAAACGATTTTATTAACAGGTTAATAGGTTAAGGAGCCCCCGCCACTCAGAAACAAAAACACTTTTTAGCCAAAAAGTGCTACCTCTATCGCAGCACTTGTCTGCAAAGAAATAGGGCAGACGCTTGCGCAAGCCCTGAAAGTGCCCCTCCCTAGCCACACCAGAAAAAAAACTAGTGCATTCGAAGCTGTCATCCATCTGCAAAAAAGTAAGCACAAGGTGCGGAAGTACGCCTTACGAAGGGTTCTTAGTAGGATGCAGCTCACCCTTCGTGCGACTCGCCGAACACCTCACGGCGCTTCGCGCTTGGTGCAGGCGATGTCGGCCTGGTCGGTGAGAAACCCGACGTGCTATGATACGTCCCGCCATTGTAGAGATGCGAGCGCTCAAACTAACCCTAATATCAGTGTCCTGCCGACAACGCCATATGTTAAGGTACTATTAACAGAGGGCATTCATCTGTTCGACTACTGGTAGGTAAAAGTTAACCAATTATCCTACCTAAACTCAGCCTTAATATTTACATCCGCCGATTAATACATAGCTTTCCTTCTTTGTGGATTTTTCTTGGTTTTTTTCTGTTGTACCTGGTATATATAATACAAATAGTTATTACTACGGTATGAAATATCGATGTTGAAGCTCATGCTATCATTACATATGAGTACACATTGTCGGATAACAAAAACATAATGCAGGACGCGAACAGGACCGTGGCGACGGAGGAGCGAGAAAAAGCGGACTTTTAAAATCAGCAAGTTTAAAGTTCTGGCATGGACGAAACAACTACAAAAATGCAAAAATCGTCAAACAAACAATAATCTCGTGTTTTTGTAAATTTAGTATTTTTAACAAGATTCCTCCGTGATAGTACCCGTGTGACTACTGGTGTAAAAGGTTACCCAATTGCCTACCCAAAACTACTGCGGAAATCCACTGTTATTAGGATGAAAGAGAAAACCAAAAAAGGGAGAAAAAGGCACCTGCATTTGTTTAATAGCGTTTGACTCAGGCATATTTTGTTGCCTGATCTACACATTATATACAGAGCCTCCCCCGAACACAACAGTCGCAACATGGGAGAGCTTGAAGTGAAAAATGGAGACGACTCTTTTTTCTTCTCTTTTTTGTGTTTCGTTTTGGTCCTCTTAACGATGGATCTCCTTCATACGCATTGTAACATCCGGCCATTGTTCCAGGATGAGAAAGCGCGAGAAGACGCGAAAACGACCGCAGCCACGGAAGAACGAGAAAGGGAGGAGAAGGAGCACAGACAGAACATCGCCGCCTACCAGATCCAGCGGGTTTTACATAAGTTCATCGTGCGGCAAGCTGCCGAGAAAAACAAGAAGGGCAAAAAGGGCGGGGGGAAGAAGGGGAAGAAAGTCGGGCAGCAGGGAGGGGCGGTTTTTGATGGGCCACCGCATCACAGCCTAGCCGAAATAGATTGTACGTACAGTATTACGCGTGCGTACTGGTTTGTCTTTTGTCTCTGGCTCTGGCTTCAGGGCTTAGGCTTTAGGCTTTGACTTTGACTTTAGCAGCAGAATAACGGCAGTCATGTATATATATGTGTGGCTTAATGGCGGTAGCGTCTCTTTGCCATGTTTGTTGGGTCAAGCTCCCGAAAGCTGCCCTATTTCAGGCCGCTGACATATTTTATCCTGTTGGCGCCCCCCTCCCTTCCCCCGTCCTCCCCCCCCAAGGCAAAGCTTCGTGGCGGCAGGCAGTACATACGATGTCCGCTGTTCATAGTGCAACCACACAGTGATAACCCTGCCAACAGTTAATGCACTGCATATTAAACACTACTACTATTAATATGTGCCCTGTTCTGCCTTGTAGGCCGGCGACCGCATCCGCGGAGGGGGGGACGACGCCCCACTCTACCCGACAAACGCCAACTCCAACTCCAACTCCAACTCAAATACTGCACCGGCAACAGCGTCGAGCGACGGAGGTAACGCACCCTCAACTCCAAGGCCTCCCACGAAGGAGGAAAACCGGGCCAAGCTGCGCACCGCCGCCAACGCTTGGGCTGGGAACGGGGCCGCCGCCGCCCCAACGCGGGGGGGGACGAGGAAGGTTTCGACAGGGGCGGGGAAGGCGGCGGGCGGCGGGGGTGGCCAGACGTGGTCCCCTATAGACATGGCGGTTCGCCCTCTCCAGGCTTTCGCAGCGATAGTGCTGAAGCAGGTGCGCTGGCTGGATAGTAGGTCGGATCGTGCTTTTTTGTAATGCTGCCGCGGCTACTGCTTGTATATTTACGGGCCATGTGTATATTGAAGTATGTGTCTTGTGGGTGGGTTGACGATCGAACACTGCCGCACTTGTATAGTACCGGTAGGTGTATGTGTCCTGTGGATGAGTTGAAAGAAAAGCGGTTTGGGACGAGGCGCTGGAGCGCTCTCTCCCTGTGAAGCTTCGGAACGGGGGGGCTGTATTTGCGACACCGCGCGCTCTAGTAACAGCCTAACTATGTAGCAATCTGTCTAGCTCTAGCGGCAATCTATCTGAAGTAATAGTCTAGCAGCAGTCCTCCTGTAGAAGCAGTCTGACTCTATTCACAGCAGTAGTCCAGAACCTGTGTCTAGTAATGTCTAGCTTTAGCAGTACAACAGTGGTCTAGAGGACTAGCGGGGCGAGACAGGTTGCTGCCTACGGGAACTATTTGTTCAGGACACGCCACACGAGCCTGCTCAAGCAGTCTGGGGGAACTATACCCCTACTACCTGGTAGCAACTTTTTTTTTCTAGCAACTACCGTTCTCATCGGTTTGGCGTTATGGGGTGGAACGAGTTGATTGCGCGTGCGCAAGGCGGCTAGCCCCATCGATCGCTGCACGGCTTAGTCCGTACCCCCCCCCCTCCCCCCCTCCGTGCGCGCTTTTATGACCCGCCCTAGTGCCGTGCTAAGGTTTCTCCCTGCTTGTACCCTAGGCGGGCGCCCAGACCTTACTGGCAGATATTATTAGTCATCTGCGACGGGCTGGTCGTATGGCTGATGGGAGTGAGCACGCCTGCATACTTTACCACCCTTTGATTATCCAATTCTTGCGAAACTTATGGAACTCTAATTTCAAGTAGTTTTCCCCTATAGTTAATGATGTGTACGACGAGGAGCACCGTATGAATGATAGCTCTACCTCTGCACGGCTGCTGTCCCTGCTTCCTGCTGATTTGGAATCGTTGGGTTTCCACAACAGACTGAGGCGTTGGAGGACGATCTGAGCGATCGGATATCGAAGTCGGAAGCTGGGCTAGAGGAGGAGCGGGGAGCGATGCGTGCGACGCTCAAGCAGGTGAGTGAGACCCGACACGATGCGATCACCAGCTAATCTGCTGCATAAAGAGCCCCCCACTAAAAACCTGGATCCGTAAGCTTCGACTCGAGACTCGGCCAAGATGCCAAATCGCGCCATGCCCACCCGCCCTCCCTCTCTCCCTCCCTCGTTCGCACCGTAGCTTTTTTGCTGCTTCGGTATTGATTGGAGGCGGGTATTTCTGGTCTCCCTGCTAACAAAAAATAATTCTCCGCCGAGTTCTCGGCTTCCGTGAAACGGGAATATCCACGCTATATACCGTCTATTTTGGCACCGTTTTTCGCTCGGGGTGGTTTGGAACAGGCGGAGGCACAGCTAACGCAGCTCAAGGGCCTATCCGCGGCAAAGGAAAAGGCGGAGGAAAGCGAGAAGAGAGTGAGGGCCGAGGCACAGCAGGCAACGGCGGGTAAGCGAGGCCTTCCTGATTTATACTCGTTTTTGTTTTGCGAGGAGGGGGGGGTTGTTGGGAGGCCGTCCCCTGGTCCGGTGCATACTGTTACTGCTGGTGCCGGTGTTGGTGAGGGTGATGCTGGTTGGCCGGCCGCAGGACTCAACACGCCGCGCGAATGTTTGTGCGTCGGGGGCGTGGCAGATAAAATCGGAGCGGGCCACTACAAAGAGCAATGGTTGAGCGCGTTCTGTCAAGTTGGGGTTTCGCCCCCGCCCTTCCCCTCTTCCCCGTCCCATCCCCCACCCCCTCTCGTGCCGTCGCCAGACGCACAAACTTGAAAGTATAAGCAACACCTCCGTCCTAGGTTTTTT
>JBBMKB010046894.1:0-16069 GCA_037833945.1 Alaria marginata | reverse complement strand
AATTCACAGCTTCGGCTAAAGCCATGGCTTGTGCCGAGTCCTCCACTATCCACACGCGTTGACCATCTGTGGGGCAGGGTACTGACGTAGGTGGCGCTGGCTTACAGTCGTAGATTTCGTCACCAGCACTAGGATCCAAGCACTCAAAGTCACTCATATCGCAGGCACTGACACTACAGGTACATAGGCAGCAGTCCCCGCCGTCGTAGCCGCATTCCTGATTGTTGTTCTCAGCGGTGCAAAGCCCGTCACCTATCGATAGCCAATTGCCTGCGCATTCCGGGTATTCTGCGGCAATGGCTGGTTTTAAACAGGCTGCATCCGTGCAATCGAAGTCATTTGAGCCGCAACGGTACAAAGGACCGTCCATGCAGGTACACTCACAGCAGTCTCCCCCATCGTAGCCGCATACCGGGTTGTTTGTTTCCGGTTCGCACCACCCGTCATTTAGCCAGTTGAAATTGCCGGTACAATTAAGGTATGGAGATGGGTCTTCGTCGGAGCAGACCGGGTCCAAGCAGTTGAACCCGTTGTGTCCGCAACCGTACAGAGGGCCGTCGACGCAGGTACACGAGCAACAGTCTCCTCCGTCGTAGTCACAAGCCATGTTGTTGGTTGCAGAGTCGCAGAACCCGTCATTCAGCCAGTCCAGATCCCCGGAGCAGTTCGTGTTTTGGGATACGCTCAGGTCAACCGACCAACACAGCCATCCTAAAACGAAGACGGCGTACCAGACCATGCCTGTTGCCTCTGCGTTTCACCGTCTGGTTCGTCCCGTTCTCTGCGGCAACAACAGCAGCATACCAAGGATGGTCGAGCCTGGGTTTGATGACTGGTATGAGGACGTACGCATTCAGAAGAGAACACGAGGCTAAATGTGACATGTATTTACTAGCACGACGTCCATTTTGAATTAGACACCGAAATGTCTGGGTGGTTAGATTGCTGCTCGGGGGTGTTGAGGTGCCATCTCTCAATGAAGCAGAACCACCTAGTTATATCAGTAGCAAAGTTTGTGCATGATGTCGTTGATTGAGAACCCGAGCGCAAACCAAATGTACCTTATATCCCGTTTGAATATAATGTTCCACCCGCACTCGAGCCACAGCATCATATATCACAACTTTGGGTTGCCGCGTTGGTACACCCTTAGCAAACCGGTGGCGAATACGTGTCAAAATTGTCACCAAACTACCTAGTTGGTGGTTTGAACGCAAAGGGTATGATACACGTTGAATACACCGCTTACGGACCAGGAGAGGATGAACGGGCTCTGGTCTGATGATGAAAGTGAACAGGAGTACTGGTGTTATGTGAAGACCTAGAGTAGATCACAGCATACCAGACAAAGCTGAGTGGGAACAAATGGCGCTGCACCGCGGTGTCTTGAACTCTAGAGAACGTATGTGATCTACCAGCCTAAGACGTCTGGGGTGTTGTTGTGCTCGACAATCCTCCAGTTTCTTGCTCGCTTTGGACGGTGTTGTGCTCTCTGGAGTACTCTCAAGCATGACGACTGTATATACGTAAAGCTGTCGTCTTAGGCGAGCCAGCCAGCACTTGTAAACTGCTGTTCTATATCTGGCATGACATAAAGTCTAGCCTAGTACCAAGCAACGTTCGTTTTAGGGCTGCCCCAATACGACTTGACTGTGTAGATTGTGTACTGTGCAGTATTTTACCCGGCTGCCCTCTCATTGTCGACGCGTCCCCCCAAAGAGCTATATCCGCTAGTCCCATGGCTTTTTGAAAAAAAAGGTGTTCCGAAATATTACAACGTGTTCCACCTCCGAACAGCTTCTGAGTTGTGCGGGGTCGGCCTACTATACTCTATCGTGTCGTGAAGATGGCATTGTGCTGTCGGGAAGCTGTACGTGAAGTGGTTTCGGTTCTGCATTCTACTGATCTTGGGCTTCGCCAGTTCCTCGGAGTCGTGCTGCTGACGAGTGATTACGACTATGTTGTACTTCTCCTCGAGCGCATTCCAGGCCGCTTGTCATTTTGTTGCTTTCCTCGTGGCATCATTCTACTGCTGTATATAATATGAACAAGAAGAAACGCGAGGATAGTCGCGACGACCATTCGTCGAAACCACGGGCAAGTTGGCGCGCACACCACACACGTTCATATTTAGAAACCAACGGGCCCACTGCTGATCACCCCGCCTGGCCACGATGATGACGGGAGATTCCAATAGTTTACACAGCAGAAACCCCGTTCGCGGGGTCGGGTTACGACATGGCCTTCCGCTGAGTTGGACGCCAAAAATACTAGTTATGTAAAAAACATAATATGCATATTATGATCACCTTCGAAGGCGGAGATCACACAAGAGTACGGTACTATAGCAAGACTCGACAAGACAAGCCACGGGTGCGACCGTAGCTTTCGACAAGGAGCCTTCAAGACAGAGCACGGGGAGCGCCTCCCCTTCAAAGAAATAATCGAGCGCATCGCGGTTAGGGATTGGCGACCACAGACGGACAGAGGTGTTTTCGTCTAATGGGGGTCGATGGAAATCTCGGCGGGGTTGCTACCTGAAGTGACACGGTATATGAAACGTGGCGTTTTCCCTCGTAAGGTATACGGTCCACGCCAAGGACTGGTACGTTCAGGGTTGGGCCCATCAGCTTTATTGTACGGGCCGTGGACAAACAACTGCTCTCCAGATTTGCTACTGGTGAACAACAGGGTTTCATTTACGACCGTTTGCTTGCCCCCTTTTACGTTTCTCGCGGGCCATCTCGTATGCGAATCACAATGTTGTGATAGTTTGGTTGGAAGAGTGGAGCTGTGATGGCGGGGCGTACATGGACGGAACCCCAACTGTGCCGTCAATTTTATGGAAAGTTCGTGCTGCCTGGCGTGTAGTTGAGTATGCGTTGGTGTTCGCGAGCGCGAAAAACGGAAAAAGTTATGTCTCATTGTCAAAAGCCAAGAGACTGTACATAGCCAGGTTATTGTGAACAGTTCTGCGAGCACGCTGTAAAACAGAGGTGCCCTCAGGGCAAACGATGCTTGTACGGGTTTGCTTATATTCATAGACAAATTGCAACCAATGTAGAAGTGGATTTTTGAGCTCCATTCCCTGGCGGGGGTGCAGCTTTTCTAGAGGGCCTCACTCGGAGAATACGCGTTCGATCAAGCGACAAGCAATCGTGCAAGCTGCTTTGGCTCAAGGTGACAAATCGAGCAAAATGGTCAATGACTGGCTTGAAGAAACGATTTCCTTGTGACACGCGTTTGTATCATACATTATCTACTGCCCCCGTTGGAATGCGCGCGTGACAGTGCGGTGTCCCACAGGCAACTTAAGCGGACTGTGGAGGTCCGAGTTTGGCAAGAAACACAAGTTTCGTTTAGAGAGTACGGACGTGCGTCGGCATTCTTGGCCACCAAAGTTTGTCTCGGATGTATGTCGTCTTCGCGATGACGAGAGCCACCCACAACACGACACCTACACTCCTGAACTCAGCAGGAATCCGGAGGCAGCATCGCTGCAACACCCGGCTCGGTGGGTGGATCCGGAATCATAAGCCAGAATGGCAGAGGAAACAGAGTTGGCTACACTGCTTGCATAGTCGGTTCAACCCCCAACCGGCGGTGACATGCTATGGTGTGTGAGAACCTGGATGCCTACACATATCGTGGCAAACTCATGAATACGTCGGTGTGCTCGTCCCCAGACGCCATAGACAGTATCAAACGTTGTTTTGGGAGCTAACCTATATCTGGACGCAGGCAGGTCATTGATGATGACGTTTTGGAGGGATATACGCACTACCAGCTGATCGCGGAAAGTGTTACACTTCCTCAATTTACCAGACAGATACGACCGGAAACAATAACGTTCCTCCCAAAACAAGTAGCACATCGTGATCCAGGGTTCGGTTGGGGGGAAAGCCCGATATTTCTCGGCCGATATTTAGCACTCTCGCCGAAATGTTCTCAACTTCCTCAGGACAAGACCTATACTCCTGTAAAATACCTTTTGACGGTGCAGCGTATCAACTAGTTACATGGAGAGACATGTAACGGAACCGAAAGGCACATATAATCGAGATGATAGCGTTTTCGAGCAAACGTCTTATAGGCGCTGAGAAACTAAGTCTTAGCAGTAGTATAGTGTGCGTAGTTCCTTTGGTGAGGTGGGGCCGAAGCAGGCTCACGAACATACCCACACTACTGACAAAGATTCGGCTTCCTGTGAGTCGAAAAATTGGCAGGGTCTATTGTGCGGAGGAAGGCAAACGTGGTGCCCATGAACAATTAAGGATCGATATCGACGGGCGCCAGGTTGTGCAGCAAAGCAGCGCAGAGCTTATTTTCGCGGGACCCGAGTGGATGGTAAGGATCATCCACTGGTACATTATGTCAATTCCGGGCCGATCGGGGCTCGAATGGATGGGCTCCTCGTTACCGTCGCCAAACGCATGAAACGTCATACCAAAATAACATATATGTTGGTTTACGGAACATGTGTGACAGTGAAATCGTAATCGTGAAGTACGATGGCCCAACGGCTAGACATGTTGTTAAATAGAGGTATCCTGCTTTTCCCGCTAGTATGGTAGCGCTTGGTGATCCGTACGGCAAGCTAAATGGTATCCCAAAACGTAGAGACAATGGTGGATGGCAGCCTCATCCGCAGCGCAACACTCTCACATGGTCCCACTGAAATGACGTCGACATTCGTGTTAAACAGTGACTGAATACTCGATGATAATCAATTTAGAGTCGGACCTACAGTCGCGTGAGGGTTGAGCGAACAAGAGCTCTTACCCCAGATTATGATGCATTCGTACTGACAACGAACTTCTTACTTTGTGTCCGGGTACTTTATGAGCTGGAACCAAAGCTACGGTGCGTTTTACGTGAGCATATGCTTTGTGTCGCGCACGCCCAAACGCCTTCTTGAAAGGAGTATTTTGACGTAGTTCTCACGAGTATGTTCGATCAGTGGCGCTGTGATTTCACCGTAGCCGCCTAGGGTTGTTGGTGGGGTGCGGTCTATGGTTCGACTATCTGGATGATTTTAGTCGGAACCAAGGAAAGGCACAAGTTGGCTGATCAACTACGTCAGACCCCGTTGAAGTTCCAACGTTGCCGCTGTCAGAGGGCCGTGGTCTTCCGTCTCTCTGGGACAGAGAGCGTTCTTCCTGTTGAAGCATAAAGGCTCCGTGTGACACATTGAGGAGGTTGTCCACGCTCTGTACGACAGGAGAAAGAAGTAGAAGCACACGAGGCAGAAGATAATGCGGAAGGTCCACACACGAGTACCCCAGGTAGTTGATAATAAGTTTGGGCAAACAACAAGCCACTAGAACTTCCCTGGAATCCGCCACAGGTTGTCCGTCGAGCGGGTGAGATGTGGAACGCTCGAGGCTAACAAGTCAACAATGCGGTCTCCCGGCAAGACTAAGAGAAAGGTCCTACAGGATTTGTAAGACTTGCGGGGGGTCGACTATGCGGGCAGGTGTATTTGTTCTGATCTTATGGTTTGAACGAGGTCAAGCCCCCCTCTTCCGACAGTACGTTACGACGAGGAGACCGCTATCGCGTGGCCCTAAGGAAAACTTTTTGTGTAGACCGATCACAATGCATGAAAACATTAACGAATCCATAGTTTCCGGCCCCTTCGGAAGTACGAACTGGGTCTAGTTCTGGCCGGGGTAGGTCGGCCTATGCGGGACACTCAGGGGCGCGATCTTCGGCTCTTAGGCCAGGGTGGCATTCAGTTTAAGCGTGCGGATATTCAAATATCTGCGAAATGATTTTCGCAGAAATACAATTCTGCGACACACTTACAGAGATTGCGGGGGTTTCAGAAATACGATTCTGCGACACACTTACAGAGATTGCGGGGGCATAGACACTACTTCAAAGCTCGCAAGTCACCAAAATGGATTTGCTTTTCTGCCGGGCGTCGGTGGGACCGGTGGCAAATAAGTGTTAATATTTACAGGACTTAAGTATGTGATCACCAAAACAAAATATGCATTACCTCCTCATGGTCACGACGTGAAACTGGAGCTGAAAAAAAGTCGTAGTAGAACTGCTCAATTTTGGAACCTGTTCGTATTACGCGCTGGTTCTAGCGAGGCCCACATCCTTGCAAATTCGGGCCTAAACCGACGAATACAATGAAACTTTCAACCCTAAATATATGCAAGTGCCCGCATCGACAAGGAGAACGCATTGATGAAGCTGGTTTCGGCGTGCGAGCAGTAATTATAGTTCGCGAAACATGCGAATTGCAGATTTTACTTAGGGGGAGGCCTTGTCGTATAACGTTTTTTTTTGCGTTTTCAAGGCTACGATGAAAAAATAAATTGCTCAACGATACCAAATGACAACATACGGTTGATACTCACAGGCCATCCCACACCCCCCACACACGAACCGTCGGGTCAACGATCCCCACAAACAAAACCACCTCAACGATCCCCACTGACCCCCTACCTCTGCAATGCTCTGTATCCTGTACCAGACTTCACACTCGTATGGCACCTTGCCATATCATATCATTTCCTACTGGAATCCGATTGGCTAAACAAAAGTGACAGTTACAGATCTTATGCCAAGATTCCCAAACCAAATATACGAAATGACAACATTCGGTAGACACCCACAGTGCCAAAACAATGATGCGTCTCGAGGCTCTGACTCTGTGATAAGAGCTGCAGATTGGCACCGAAGTGTTTGTGAAGATCACTTGTGATGAGAAGAAAATAAAAAACTAGTTTGGAAAAGTCGCTTGAGGCCAAAAGGTAGAAAACCACATAAGAGAAAGAAGGGAAGGGGAAGGGGAAGACAAGCAAGGAGAAGAAGTGATGAGAAGAAGTAAGGAGTGATCGAGGTGGGCGAGACCGTCACCTGATCATCTCGGGACAATACCCATGCTACGGGTAGATGTACTCTATACGGGTTGTCGTGCTGACCGACAGTCCGTCCTATAGTAACGTTCCCTGTAGTAAGCTAGTTACAACTTGAATACAATACAGCAGTGTTAAGGAATAGACCAAGTCTCTCCGCATATTGTAGTTTCCCGCATCTAGAATAAGATACTTAGTGTACTCATTGGTAGTGACTACGAATCAACTAGATACAAGCGGACTGCAGAGTCCATTTTCCAATACGCTCCCGTTGATGAGAAGTCAATTTGGTACTCAAAACAATAAACACAAATGGCACGACATATTCAGACCCGTGCAGGAACAGCTGGAATATGGACGTAATCGTGTCACTCAGAGAACCAAAATACGAATGGAACAACATATTCAGGGCTGTGCAGGAACAGCTGGCGACAAGGGGGTAAGCATGTAAACAAATACGCGTGGTGTAGTTACCAGCGAGAAATACTCTAAAAAAGAAGCGCAAACCAGTCTGCTGGGTGTTCGACACGCCCCCTGAATTGATATCTAGAGCTACATGAAACTGAAGGAAGTAGATAACTGTAGACGCTCGTCCAGTACAGCGAAAATGCGTACTATTCAGTTTGTGTATGTACGTACGTACTCGAAAGAAAGTATACGAATACAGAGAGTACGGCAATAAACTACGGGTGTAGTTGTATCACAAAAGCTATTCTCGTGATGCTGTTTTGATATCAGCGAGTTCTATCCTAAACAAAAGCGGAAGAAAGTATCTGCTGTACGTATTCTGCGCCCCTTCAATTGAAACCTAGAACAAATAACAAATCAAAGAAAATCGAAAATAAATTGTGGACGTAGTGTCCAGCGCTATACTGTAACGTGCATGTACTATACAACATTCAGAGTCGTGAGCATGTATGTATGCTTTACTTAATCAAAAGAAAGATACTTCGAGTCATAGAACAAACCTGCACTGTGGGTGTGCCACATACATGAAGTTTTGAGAGCAGGTACATACTACTGGGATATATTACGCGTACTTGAAAAGAAAGATGCATCAAAGAACAAACTCAAAAACATGAGAACGTGGAGTCGAGTGCAAAAACCTGCACCATGTTTTGTATGAGCGTACTCGTATAATCCTATTACAGGACAGAAAAAAGCCAAACATAATCTAAACAACATACCAGGCATCGACGTGCGAGTCGGGTACCACGTCAGTCATATGATCTTGTTGTATGATAGAGGATCATACGGACTGCAGAAGTGGTACAGTAGTACAGGAGTACTTGTACGTGTGCAAACTAGCTAAGCCAAAACAAAGAAGACGTTAAGAAACACTCCCATTGTAACGAAAACAAAGTATACAAAAATGCGTTGTTGCTGTTGCTGTTTGTTGTTGTTGCTGATGCTGCTGTTGTTGCTGGTGATGATGTTGATGTTGATGATGATGATGATGATGATGATGATGATGATGATGATGACGACGTAGAGCTGATAAGGAAATGAAGACCTGTTTACTCGTATAGTCGTCGCGCCTTGGTGGTGCTCGTAGAGGGCAGCTTGTCGGCTGTTGGCTGGTTGAAATACATGCGGCGTAATAAAACAAATTGCTCCCCGAAGAAAGAGAGCCGCAAAAAATGTTCGAAGTCCCGATTCGTCGATAAAATAAAGCTTTGACCGAAGGTTGCTTAAAAGCTGGTTCCTCGTAGTGATGAAGACCTCACGAAGCATGTAGCTAGTCCGAATGCTGCTGGAGATCCCCTTGGTCATCAGGATGGTGGAGCCGCTGGTGGAGCTGTTGCCGAGCTGGAGTTGCGTGAGCCGACGGTCGGCGATGAATCCCTGCTTGGAGCGCATCGCAGGTACTTGGAGACTCCTATTTCGCACGATATGAAGTATTCTCCCACAAGAACGCGATGTACGTGTTGTTGATGTTGGTGCTGGCTGGAGCACTGCAATTGGAGATGAACTGGTCTTGTTGTAGACCAAAACGAAGGTAACGGCTGGTGCCATGTTTTATCCCCCGGAGAATCGTTTACTTGCTTTTGTCGTGCTGGTTCGTAATATGCAGGTTGCACCAAGATTGCTTGGATGCAAGGGAACTTCTTATCCCTATCGATCTCATGCGTGGAAAGCAATGTTGATTTCGATAACCTGGCTGTCTGCAGCCTGATCTGGTCATTACTGCTTTACGTGCATACGTCTAGACGCCTCTTTGCTGAGAGCAAAGACCCGTGACACCTATGAGTTTGGAGAGATTTCTCCGTGATGATGGTCGTTCATCTTGCTGCTTGCGTTATAGTTTGACAGCATTTTAGACCGTGCCGTATGCGTAGTAGCGTGACAGCCGTTTGGCAACATACTTCTACTTGTGAAAACGTTAAAACAGTGGCGTGAAGCGTAGTACTCCGTATCCCCCAGTCTGACACGTGCCGTATAGCGTGAAAGCGTGAAAGTCGAGGCTGGAGAGAGCCCCGTTTGGGCTGAGGATGATTCTCCGTCGTTAAGCTGAGTAGCCGCTTTGCCAACGACCTCGCTGTACGTTGCAGCGTGTTTGGTCTTCTCGTTTTATTGTGAAAATTACACGAGGACGAATAATTGTACGTTCTTCGTACTACGTGGTAGCTTGAAGAAACTGTTTTGATGACGACTTTGCGCGTATAATAGCGCGAAACCGGACTCCCTACTTACTAAACGCGTGATAGCGCTAGCAGTTACCTTACCTGCTCCGCGCACGGAGGGTGAAAGCAGTTTCCTCTCTCGAATATTCTTTACGTAGTCGATGCGGTGCCTCTGTGTCGAAGCTGATCGTGGTTTTTTAAGAAATCCCCAAAATTCCTCCGCACTCAGGAAAATGCAGATCGTTCCTCGAACTCCTCGGGAACGCCTAACGAACTCAGCAGGACGCTGTCGCTTGGTGCGAGTCGATAGGTTGATCAATGGTCGAGGCTCATAACCTGTCAAAATAATGATGCGTGTCGAGGCTCTGACTCTGTGATGAAAGCTGCAGAGTGGCATCGAAGTGTCTGTGAAGATCACTTGTGATGAGAAGAAAAATAAAATGTTTGGAAAAGGCGCTTGGGGCCAAAAGGTAGAAAACCACAGAAGAGAAAGAAAGGAAGGAGAAGGAGAAGAAGAGCAAGGAGAACAAGTAAGGAGAAGGAGTAAGGAGTGATCGAGGTGCGCGAGACGGTCACCTGATCATCTCGGGACAATACCCATGCTACGGGTAGATGTACTCTCTAAGGATTGTCGTGCTGACCGACAGTCCGTCTTATAGTAACGTTCCTTGAAATGTTCCCTGCAACGTTCCCTGGTACTTATGGTAGTAAGCTAGTTACAACTTGAATATAATACAGCAGTGAGAAGGAATACACCAAGTCTCTCCGGATCTTGTAATTCCCCGCATTTAGAATAAGATACTTAGTGTACTCATTGGTAGTGACTACGAATCAACTAGATCCTAGTGGACTGCAGAGTCCATTTCCCAATACACAGGACACCCCACGCCTCTAACACACGAACCGTCGGGTCAACGATCCCCACACAAAAAATCGCCTCAACGATCTTCACTGGCCCCCTACCTCTACAGCAATGCTCTATATCCCGTACCAAACTTCACACTCGTACGGCACCCTGCCATATCATATAATTTCCTACTGGAATTCTATTAGCTAAAAAAACGTGACAGTTACATATCTTATGGCAAGATTCCCAAACCAAAGATACGAAATGACAACAGACGGTAGATACCCTCAGGCCACCCCACGCCCCTTACACACCAACCGTCGGTTCAACGATCCCCACACAAACAATCGCCTCAACGATCCTCACTGACCCCCTACCTCTACAATGCTCCATATCCTGTATCAGACTTCACACTCGTACAGCACCCTGCCATATCATATTGTTTCCTACTGGAATCCGATTGGCTAAACAAAAATGACAGTTACAGATGTTTTTGGCAAGATTCCCAAACCAAAGATACGAAATGACAGCAGACGGTAGATACCCACAGGCCACCGCACGCCCCCGACACACAAACGGTCGGGTCAACAATTCCCACACTAAAAATCGCCTCAACGATCCTCACTGACCCCCTGCCTCCACAATGCTCTATATCCTGTGTCAGACTTCACACTTGTACGGCACCCTGCCATATAATATTATTTCCTACTTTAATCTGATACCAAGAAACGAGGGAACGCCAGCAGGGCGTCCCCTTTTCGGGACTGCCTTCTGATATTACTTGGAGAATGTGCAAGGTAAGTCCATTCGATGATGGCCATCGATACCCGATAGCAGCATGACAAGTACACGGACGTTAGAATTAAAACAAGAGGCTACCAACCAGACAACAGCTGGCGCTGCAGGCGACAGCCGTGTGAACCCTCCCTTGGCGGTGGGCTCGTTGTGGCGTGCTGGAAGAGGGATATGAGAGGTTGGCGGGAGGGCAGGCCTCGAAGGCCGCAGGTGCGATGCAACTTGCAGATGGGGTTCTTGTCTGTGTGAGCGCCGAGTGCTAGCCGTCACAGGGCAGCAGCAACCCATCGCCCCCCCGACTACCCAGCAAGCAGACAAGGCCATACGGAATCTCGACAATAAGGATATCAGGGAGCTCCAGCAACCATCCAACAGAAGACCAGCAATTATGGGTGCTGAAACTTGATTTTCTTTTGTATATACGAGTATTATGTTGTTCCTGCTGTTCTTGTGTGTTTCAGCTTTATGGCTCTCGTCGCCTACGATCCTACATGTACCGAGCCATCTGGCCTAACCTGCAGCCACGAGAAGCGAGAGCGCGCGCAGGTAGCATATGCCACTACGACGCCGTCCCCCCCTGTACAGCGCGCGGGCCGTGCCGGGATCACCGCTGCAACCGTTTTCGCAGTTTAGCAAAGATACATGACACGTTTCTTAAACGCGCCAAATCTGCAACCATGGATAGGGATGGGAAAGATATATAAATGTTGTTCGTTTCGCCGTGGGCAGAACCAGGGGTACTGTTTTGTCTAGCTACGTTGGGATCGTTAGCCGTGCACGCTCGATAAACTCTCCCCACCACCTAACTCACACGTATGACACGACGCGTTGCAGCCGCTACGAAGCTGTCCCTACGGGTACAGCATGCGGGCCGTGCCGGGATCACGGCTGCAACCTTTTTCGCAGTTTAGCATGGATACATGACACGTTTTATTTTGTTTTTTTTACACGCGAAAAATCTTCAACCATGGATAGGGATGGGCAAAATATATACATTTTGTTCGTATCGCCGTGGTCAGAACCAGCGGCACTGATTGGTCCAGCTTCGTTGGGGTCGTTAGCCGTGCATGCTCGATAAACTCTCCCAACCACCAAAATTTACTCCTACGACACGACGCGTTGCAGCACAACAGCAGAGGCAGCAACGTCATATGCTCGTTTGACCCCAAGGACATTTCGTTATTCTGTTTCCGATGCGCCACGTAGTCACAGCGCAGTCACAGCAGCAGACGAAGTATATGAGGTCGATGTGTAGGTATCTTTGTTACTCAGCAACAGTACTAGCATGTGTCCAAAGTGTCGCCCACGTGTTCCCCCACCACCCGACTCACGTGTACGTCACGAAGCGTGTGTAACATAACAACAGCATGGGCACCAACGATATCTAACCTTTTGACCAAGCGATATTTCGCTACTTTGTGTCCGATACGCTTTGCGGCGGCACACCAGCAGTACAGCTGCGGACGATGTATAAGAGCACGATTCGTTCTTGCGTAACATGGCAGCAGCTGTGCTAGCCGGTGTTTAAAGTGTCGCCCCGCGTTGACACTTGTGTTCGTTTTCGTCCCAGTTCCTGTGCCCCCCCATTACGAAAGTCGCTTCGCCCCGTACATCGCACAGAGTAGTAGAGCGCATGTAGCAAGGGTCACACTCAAGAGTTAGGGCTGCAGCAGTATCGCCAGCTACAGCAATAGCAGCACAGACAGTTATGTTCCGCACCCACCTGATCACCCCCCATTGTGCTTGCAATCGCCCGGCAACACGTACGATGCACTCACCAACGCTAGCATAGGATACATACCGAATCCGCACAGCAGCAGCAGCAGCAGCAGCAGCAGTACTTGTAGCAAGTATGGCTTCAGTCCTCGCACATACTATAACCTGTGAGACATCGAAATCGGGGAGAACTCCCGACGGGCGCAGTACCATACGGGGTTACATCCCCCGAGTCCCGGTGGCATCATACTTCGTCGCTGACGCACGATCATTCAAGGGTAGTACCCCCGATCGGCCGGGTGATCGCAGCTCGGCAACGGGCACGGCCGATCGCAACGGATACAGGGGATGACCTATTTCACAATCATGTTCGACGACAGAGCTAACACGGCGCGATTACGGTCACATCCCGCTGACAACAGCGGGTTCCACCTCCGCCGACACCGCGCGCTGATGCGCGTCAGGCCACGTAACGTGGTCACATCGGATGGACTACTTTCGCTCACATACGACGATAGAGCTACCACGGAGCGAGTGCGGTTTCACCCCGACGACGGAAACGGTTTGCACCCTCCACAGCCATCGAGCGCGCGCTTACATAGAGTTACTACGGAGCGATTACGTTTCACCCCGATGATGATGACCTCCTTTCGCTCACATATGACGATAGGGCTACCACAGAGTGAGTGCGGTTTTACCCCGACGACTAAAACGGGTCACACCTCCCTCAGCGATCGAGCGCGCGCTCACATACGACGATAGAGATACCACGGAGCGATTACGGTCTAACCCCGACGACGATAACAGGTTGCACCTCCACCGCCATCGGGCGCACGCTTACATACGACGATAGAGATACCACGGGGCGATTACGGTTTCACCCCGACGACGATAACGGGTTGCATCCCCACAGCCATCCAGCGTGAATGCGCGTGGCATATATATCATGTCTTTGGATAAGACGCGTAGACAACACGAATATCGCAGTTATACGCCGACCGCGTACGACTGTAGTTGAATCCCGAAACCCGACATAATGGTTGCACCCCATCACCCATATGACACGCACAGCTGCATGACAACACGACTAAGTCTGAGTGAAACAACTCGGGCAGACAAAATCGACGAACTAAACCACGCTCACACCAGCCACCGGCTTTCCCGCCCAACCCCGATACCGACGAATGCAGTTGCGTCTCAGGCTGGACCTGGCCCTCGAGGTAATGCGGGACGTCGACGGAGTCTGTCGTGCGCAGGTATGTGTGTGGTGGAAGCTAGCGGGTCACCGACGGGCACGGTGCACCGGCACGTTCGAGCCGGAGGTGTAGAGCGGTTGGGGCGGCGGAGCTACGCGCATAGGACTTTCATATTTTGTTTATTTGTTTGGTTTGCTGTTATGGGCAACGTGCGTCAACGCGAAGTAATTTACGACGGTATCGGGGGAAAGGGCGGAGAGAGACCGCTAATGGTGGTAGCGAGTGCCTCGCTCGACGATTAGAGTTGGGGGGGAGTAAAGTAGCGTCCGTCTATCTGCGCTTGAAATATCTCGCATCAATATATGGTAGTAGTGGGGGGGGGCGACCGGTAAGGTGTGTAAAATAGCGGCAGTCTATCAGCACATGAAATGTTTCGCGACGATACACTAGCGATGGCAGGTGACCGTAGCGAGGAAAAAAAATGCGGCAATCTATCTCCACACGAAGTGTCTTGCAACTGTACTGTAGTAGGGGTGGGGGAGGCGATCGGAGGAGGAAAGGGTAGCAGCAGACCACCCTCGCCGGTCACGCCTCGCAACGGTATATTAGAGGGGGGGGCGATCGCACGCAACCCCAACGAAATAACGCGGGACGGTAGGGCTTCCGCTTGCCGCGTAAGCGGGGTAGAGGGCGCGACATACTTTAAGAAAGCGGGGGAAAGTACGGCCGGCGGGCATAGTTAAGTAGCAGTAACAATACTGCAGTGCAACGACAAGCTTATCCGTTTCGCAAGGCATGCCGTGCTGGTCGGTAGCGACACTGGGGTAACGGCAGTGGGCAGTCTTCCACCGAAGCAAGTGAGCAGGGGTCACGACCGGGTGGACACTAGGCCCACGAGTGCCCAGTACGGGCGTCCGAGATGAAACTAATCGGTAACGCCGATGGGCAGAGGCGGAAGCGACGTAGAGACATTATCTTCATTTGTGTTATGCTTTAGATCGTTTCTCTTTTTATGCTGAGTTTTATCTCAAGATGTAGGATGTATATGGCTCGGCGCGGGTTTCTCGAACCTTGCGCGTGTTCGGGTCTTCGTCTCGGTGGCTGGACGTGTGGTATTTTCCCCTCTCTCTCTGGGGTCGGGCGATCTATCCGTTTAACCCGTCTAACCCGGCGGGGCAAAGAAAGGGGGAGAATTGCCATAACGCTTATCTCGGGCGTAGCGTCGTGGCGCGCCCGCGAGCACAGACGCGCGCCGACAGGGCGTACATGCGCAGGTACGTTTAATCAGTTTTCGATGGCTAGCGCGCTTTACCACCGCGTTCAGTCACCCACACAACAACAACTAGACATCAACGACAGTGTCCGGCTCAATGGAGCCCATCTCATGTGTTCATCAGCAACTGAATACATACATACCGCATGTCGAAATCGTACAGATAAGAAATTCAGTATTGATCGAGGCTCAGTCCGGAGAATCGTTCAAACTGATTGCCCTTACGCCTGCCATGTCTCTCGACGCGTACGTCTGGTCACAGTCGCATCGTAACTATGTTCGCTTCTAGAAAACTCCTACTCATACATAGACTTCGCAACACCACGTTCCAATCGATGTGCGAAGTCCATACTCAAAACATCACACAAAATATGTGTGCATGCCGTATCGCCCGGCTGGTATAGTAAAGGGGTTCGCTATGCATTGTGGTCTACCAAGTCCAACCGATAAAAAGGACCCAGCACCACTAACTGATTTGACGATACCGACAGCTGCAAATGTTTGCCGTGAGCAAGGGGTTCTTAACGCATCACTAATATTTTGGGAGTAACAGTACCGGAAAACCGCACTAACATCAGCGACCAGGCATTAATGGTAGCGCATCAAACCTCCAGCGGTAGGTAACAAGCGACCGCAGCAGATTCAAATTTCAGCAACGGCCGTTACCGACTGTGACCTTTACTACCGAGCGCGTTCATGCTCGCAGCGTAACGACACGTGCGCCATGCATCATACGCTTTTTT
>JBBMKB010046783.1:0-16070 GCA_037833945.1 Alaria marginata | reverse complement strand
GGGCTTGTCTTGGTCCCAGCTACCTCTGCTGGTGGCCTCGCATTCGAAATCAACGTCCCGCCGATTCTTGAAAATTTTGCCGTATCATGTTTGGAGTCGATCGAGATTAAAAAAACACGCGGCTCGAAAAAAAACACGCGGCTCAAAAAAAATCAGGCGGTAGAAAAAAAGGGCAGGCGGCAGGTTTTTTGAGTGTATGCGGAATAACACAGGATGTTGCTTCAAATTTTGCTAGTGGTTTTTTTTCACTCGCGACGGAGAACCAAAGATATAAATATCTTAGGAATTAATACAACAAAGATCGTCATCCATCTGGCACATTGCAGAAGAAAAAGAGAAAGCACGGCAGTTTCCCACTCGGAAGAAGCACGATGAAGGAAAGTCGGCCTAAATGCTGCGAAGACCATCACCAGCTATCGCTCTCATTTACTAAAGGTTAATGTTATTTGCGACACTGGTGTCGTAAATTAATATTTGCGACACCGCGCCACGTTGGCGACACACAGCTCAAATTGGCTCCGCACCACCAGAGCTGTGATTTGCCATTGTGCTGGGTCATCATTGAAGCTATCGCACGGCCAAAACGGGCCAGTATTCGAGGAGATATCCGGCACCTGCATCCGCAAACTGTTCAGATCGGTGTCGCAAATAATAATTATTTGCAATATACCGGTGTCGTGAAAAACTGTTATATACGACACCATGCCATGCTGCGGGACACGCCGTGGGTCAGCAACAGACGACTATAGGTGTGTCAACATGGTGTACGGCTATCATTGAAGTTATCGCGTACGAAACGAGCCAAAACGAGTAAATACTGGAATAGATATGTAGTTGCCTGGTGCCCCCTGCAGCGACTTCAGACTGGTGTCGCAAATACGTTTTTACAACACCGCGCCACGGATGCAGCACCCGGTCCGGATCGGCGAGGAACTACCTCTAGTGTTTTGACATAGTGTAAGGCGGCCACTGAAGCCATCGTGTAGCCAAAACGGGCCGTTACTCGAGGAGATATATACGTGGCATCCTGGTGCACCCGCAGCATACATGCTCAGACTGGTGTATGGTGGCGTTTCCGTTTTCCGATTAGGGGGCGTTGGTGCAGTATGTAGAGCAGGAGTTCATCCGACGAATGCATGCGATGCAATAGGCATGTGATGCGAGTGATACACAAGCACAGCAGTGATGCGTGACAGTGGACAGTGGTTCAGGTCACCGTAACATTCCTGTCCCATAATGGACGCCACACTATTTCTAGGCGTCAGAGATCCCTGATAACGATAGACTACAATCGCTACCAGGGTATTAATTAAAAATTCCCACAAATATAGTTGGTCTAACACCAGTACCATACTTTACTGTTGTGGTCATGCAGCTATGTGATAATGAAGTGTACCATCATGTTACCTAGATCCGTTACGTTACCCCGCGACGGAATAGTCAGGAGGACAAAAAAGACAGAGGAATATAGGTTGATAAGTGCGACACGTATCACACCGCTCACGACCACACTATATATTCACCACCCCACCACCCACCACACACAACACACACAACGCGCAACCATCTGCACATCACCACAAGACCACCATCGTCAACAACAAGCACGCGCCCTTTGCGCAGTAGACGTCATCTTCGTGCAACCTCTCGCCGCCCGCGCTGCGGCGAATCATAACTCGCAACCTCCCGTCACCGGGGCTGCGGATCAGAACGCTTGGGACCGCGAAATCGTCGATGGGAGCGAAGATGGTGGTGTTGCAACGGGCAAGGGTGACGGAACCGATCCTGCCGCATCGGCGGTGCAAACGTTCCAAGCGGCCTTCGAAGTACCCCAACGCTTCAAAAGGCTCGGGGTGACAAGCGGAACCCCTCGAATATGTACAAGTACGGCGTGCATGTGGAGGACATCAAGCCGGTGCCGAAACACCAAGCACGCGAAGGCCGTTGTTCAACGTGCGCTCTTCCTTCTGAACCATGCTTGCCCTTTGGGCACCACCTTCATCGTACCAAGGGGCTACATTACACTATTTAGAGATATAAACACGCAAATTATCTCTACAAACAACATGTAAAGTGTATTATATCGTGAAGTTATAGAACATGAAATCGCCTGGGCTAACCCCAGCCTCGATCTAAATCCCCCAATCTAAAAATGACCGGGGGCAGCGGCGGCTGACATGAGCTCGTTAAAGCGCTTGACGCTCAGCTCGCAAGGCGTATCCGCCGACGAAATCTGGTAGCTCCGAAGTAGAGACTCGCCGATTAGCGTTTGACACGCAGGTCGCAAGGTATATCTGCCGTCGAAACTAGTAGCGACGAAGTAGTGACACACTGCCTAACACGACCGATCGCGAGAAATGACAACCGCACGAACCACAACCCCCCCCCCCCCTGTTAATATTTGGGGACAGACGCGATGAACCGCAATCAACCTCCCACAAATTAAATAGGGATCAAAGGAAGCTGACAAGTGAACGTAAAGCGCAAAGACGGTGTAATGTGCATGCATATCCGAGGGTAACGAAAACGGGTAGTGATGGAAAAAATTGCAAAATAAATACAAGTAGAGATAAATTAGTTCATGAGGCCCTTGATCGGCAAAAAACAGAAACTAAACCCTAAAGGGATTTGGTATAGAATCTCACTTTTTTCTGAGGATGGTCATTCCTTGAGGGGCTCTATACCTCACCCAAAACCTGAGTACGAGAAAAACGAAAGGAGAACCTGATGAACAAAACCCATCGCCTAGGTATACAATAAAAGAGTCACCCCACGGTAGGGGTTGCACTTTTTGGGCCAAACGTTTCTGACCGGTTGAGCTCCTTGAGTGTGAGGAACTCCCGGTTGGTATGATAACTTTACGAGTGCATTTGTTTTAGGACTAACGCATAGAAATGTTGGTCTGGTTGCCCAAACAAATATCTTAGAAGTCATGGTTCGGGTGAGATATTGAGCTCCTCTTGTCAGGAGCTCAGAAACTTGTGCTGCACCCCTACCGTGGGATGATTGATGACTCAAAATCATACAGCAAAACAAGAATAAAATTCGGACGATTTTGGGTCAAGGATCTACCGGGACGTCATTCAGAAAATACTAAAGCGAAAAAGAGGTACCAGGTACAGTACCCCTAACGCAAGATACGTCGGACACCCTCCGCCCCGTGATTATTTGAAGTAGGCGTTACTTCGCCACCATTTTCCTCGCCAATCCAGCCCCGATCCTGTCCCCCTACGACGCTCGCTGTCAGCTGGTCAAAATGAAGATGCTGCCCCCTACCCCGAGACGCTCAAAGCTTTCCGCCGCGAAAGTGGTAAATTTGTGGCTCTGATCATCGAAACACGCATGTATGTCCCAAACGAGAGCAGCGTTAGCGCCTGCGCGCCTCGAAAGGCAGCTCGACTCTGTAACAGAGGAAGCTGATCCATCATGGTCAGCGCTGTCTCCTCGCTGGGGTACCTGCGCTTGCGGGTCTACATGGGTGACGTCCAGCAGGATGGACCTGTTCGTCGGTATTCCCGGCTCGTTCCGTCCCGGAGGCCTCCTCGACGTTGTCCATCCTCAAGTTTATTTCTGCTAAAAGGGTCATTCTTGTCGAAGCCTTTTAGAAAAAAAAACATTTTTTGGAAATATTTTGGAAGTTTGTATGGACATACAAAAAAGGCGTTCTGCCACACGCTTAGTTTTTTTACAGAGTGAAAAAAACATGGAAAGCTTAAATTTCCAAAGTTCCAAATTCCTGGCATTTATCGGCAAATAAAGTTTTTTTAACTTGAATTTTGGAAATTTCCGACAAAGTTTGCTTCCATAAGAATGGCCCTAAGAGAAACTCCCCGCTTTCGACGTGGTAAAGGATCTCGAGCCTCCTGAGCTTGTTGAAGATCGCGTGGAGAAGAGCCTGGTGGTTCTGGTTCACCTGCGCTCCTGCTCGGGGGCAGATGCGTGCGTGGTGCGTGTCCACGTCTAATGCATCACAGCAAGGGGCACCTCATCGCCACGTGCGCCTCGACGCCAATATACATCCTTTTGAGGTCCACCAACTCTGATACGGGCATAGCCCTTGGCGAGTCCACTGGCCGTGCCAGAGGACATGCGGAGGCACCAACCCGCCCCTTGCAGACTCCTGACTAAAGGAGCGAGCTGTCGATGGATATTGTCGGCAACATAATAATAACAATGTGGTTTGGGTAAAATGGGTGGTTAGCATAATGGGAAGGATGATATATCATTGGTTACCGCCTGAACAATGAAAAGGAAATAGAACATGCCGCTACATACGTACACCAGTAGCCCCTGAGAATGGTTTGGTCTATAAACAGTGGTAGGCAGTATAGACTGGCAACGCTGTCTATCGATAGATCTCGTCGGGATAAACGTAACAACAAAGTATAGACACAATGAACCATTGCTGAAACAATGGAGTGACAAAGTTGTCGACGTAAGAGCGGAAATAGAGAGAAACAAAGAATAACTATTTACTTAATCACGTTTTTTTTGTGACAAGCCAATTTGAACGCTGCTATCTCCCCAATTATCTCATAACTTAAAGACGCGCCCATTCCTTTTATTCGGGGTGCTTCAAATCAGGGGTGCGGGCGCGTTTCGATCCCGACATCAGAGCGGATTTAGGGGGAAAGAAGAAAAAACTCTAACCCTAAGTTTTGTTTTTCGGGGCAAGCCGATCTGATCGTTCTTATTTCCCCGAATGATCTTATATAAAGTTGTCTTCAACCGGTGTACCCTCTGTAGGTTTTTCTAGAGGTTTTTTATATCGCGCTACTTGCCCGGTTGCTACCTCTTAGGCGGTAACTCATTCGATGCTACAGGAGTAGCCCAGCTGGTCACATCAGCCTAGTACGTGTAACCGACGCCTGTGCGTGCCGGCCAACGCCCCAATCAGTGTATGTTGCTTGCAGAAGGTTTTTTGCCTTCGCGTGTAACCGACTCCCCGCGCCGAGGGCACGTCCTGCTCGATCGGGGCTGAGTATCGAGCGCCCCGCTCTCTCTTTGTCAATGAGACACGTCGTCCTCGCGCGCGTCGGACGCGGATACCGGTGGCGCAATTGTTTCGAGTCGTCAACATGGTGAAAAGGCCTGTCACAAAAATAAATATAGACGTAACGACATAAATAATCGTTCAAAAGTAGAATCTCAAATCACCTTTTTGCTAGTGAGACACCCCGACGACCGCACCACGGCGGGTCGCGAAGCCGGGCACCCGCCCCCTTGTGTCCCTTCCTCGTCCCACCTGTGCACGCCAACACCCACCGCCGCCATGCGCTCACCGGTACTGACGGCGCTAACCAGAGCTCTCTCTGAGCTCTTCTGAGCTCTTTGCGGAATGCCGCCACCCCGAATTGGCAAGCAGTTTGCGAGGACCCACCGCATTTTCTCGTCAGCCCCCAACCTTGTTCTGAGCAGAATCCTCCTTCCGACCGTTGCTGCGTGCTGCCACCTCTTTGATCGGAGCAGAAGTCTTCGTCCTAGCGTTGCTGCGTGCTTATGGAGGTTGGTGGCTGCCGTTATGACGCGTTATCGTATAATAGCACGCCCTTCGCAGGAGGAGGCGAAACATCTCACTGTGGGCACGCCGGCCGTCATCGTTCTAGAAGCGCAGTACACAGTCATAGTATTCGTGGAATTGACAAGGGTGACCCCGCAAGTTCCCAACAGCCTGGTGCTATTGTGGTCGTTTTAGGTGCTACGTACCGGTTTCTGAAAAGGTGCTCTGAAAAGATGCTCGTACGTCAAGAACAAAACGTAGAGCTTCTAAAAAACGAAACGTAGAGCTCCCAAGCCCAGGCTTAGGGTGCGACACAAGCACGAAGCACAATGTGGAGCTTCGTCTTCGGGCCCATCAAGCGCTCGGGATCCTCACCTTTGCTTGAAAATAAATGAGTTATTCCGAAAGCTGTGGCTATCCGTAGTTGATTCCCCGGCTATTTCTCGGGCCAAGTACAGCGCAAACGAACGCTACGGCCACCTTTTCCCGTTGATGTACATGCGTTGTGGGAGCTGAACCTTGAAGTTCTCCACGGCTGCACGACTGCACACATTCGGGGAGAGGGGAGCGAGCGTCGAAGTGTTGTCGATATTCTCCGTGGTTGCACGAGTACACGTAAGCGGGGAGGTGGGGGAGAGAGGCATGGCGCCACGAAAATAGTAGTTTTTCACACGATGGCGGGGGCGTCTCTCTTTGCATTTGCTGAATTGTAACATAGTTGAGGAGTCCTGTGCCGGACGGGTGATTTCTATGATCTGGAGAAACTCCGTGTCGTACAAAGACACCGGGTGCGATGTTTTTGTGCACGGTGACTCTTTGCTCGTTCGCCGCTGCTGGGCAATGCTTCGAGACGGCCGAAACAGCCGCAACGTTACAAGTGAAGTCGCGTCACGCCGACAAGCACGATAGCACTACAACAGCTAGCCAATGCCACGCGTGACTGCATCGTTTTGACGGGCAGACCGACCTAAATACTATCAGTATGCCACAAGATACTCTGCTGTCCTTGCTGTGCTCCCTCCACATGCCGTCGCCGACAACACCTCCACATGCAAAGCGAAGCAACTACTCCGTCGATTCAACCTTCTCGCCACGTAGCGACTCACAGATACAAACAATTTTTGCAATAGACTGCCCCCGTCTTTCCCGTGGCCGTCCTGTTAACCGACATTTTTTTCATCCCTCTCCTCCTCCCCCGCCTCCACCGGCCTTACCAGAAAATCATGAAAACAAAGGAGTTTCCCTTGCGTGGCGAGAAGTGGACCGACATTATGGGGGACGTCGAGTCATTCGTCATGCCAGGGATCAATCATTGGCAACACCCAAGGTACGTCCGGTCAGCCGCCCTTTTCGCTAACGCAGCCACCCGAACCATACCGCCGCAAAGGTTGAACCCCCTCCACCAGGGAAAGAACCGTTCACGTCCTCAGCGGTGCTAAAGTGGCGGGCGGTGCGGGTCTTGGAAGCGGGCTACGAGTAGAGCGTTGAGGGGTAGGGCTCTGTGGGCGATCTTGCAAGAAGCTCTCCGCCAGCCGTGCGAGCGGCGAGCGTATGACGGGTATGACGGGCATGCTTAAGCAACTCGTGGACGGTACTTCGTGTTCGGTACTCCATGTATCCTATTATTTCCCCATGGCGCGCTCCGCCGTAAGTTAACGCGTGGACGGCACTTGGTGTCCAGTGTCCCGTGTATGCTGTTGTTTGCCTACAGCGCGCGCCACGGCCAAAGCCAACGAGATTTTTAGGCTCACTCGAAACAACCGAACAAGCATTATTGTGCCTATCGCACTGTGTGCGGTTTATATTCTTCATGTGTAGCAACTCCGCGACCGTTCCTGTGTGTGTCGTGCTCTGTGCGGTTTGTATTCTCCGCACAAACCAATCGCACGAGCTTTCCTGCGCCTATCGTTGCGGGCGTTTCAGGTTCTTCTCGTACTTTCCGGCAAGCTCGTCCCCTCCGGCCGTCATGGGCGATATGTTGGCGAACATGTTCAACGTCATTGGCTTCTCGTGGGATTCGTGCCCGGCGGCGACGGAGATGGAGATCGTAGTCCTCGGTGAGGTTTGTGAGAATAGCGTTTAAAAGGGGGTCGAAAGCAACGCTCTTGGAAGAGGTTTCGTGTGACGCGCTTGCTTTCCGCCCCCTTCCGTCGCTCGAGGGTTTCGCCCCCCATGCTAATACCCTCAAACGAGATATAACCAGGCTCGGCCTGTGCTTCCGGCCTATGACCTACTCGCGCAAGCTTTCGCCACGCGCTTCCCGTGTTGTGCATACGATTGCCATTTCTGTTTTCGTCGGTTATTTTTCGCATATCGACACCACAGACCAGCTCGGCCGAGCCGTGGGTCTGCCCGACGAATTCTTGTCGGACGGGGAAGGAGGAGGAGTCATGCAAGGGTCTGCATGCGAGGCCACCCTTGTTGGAGTGGTGACGGCAAGGACGCGGGCTCTCAAGCATATGCGGCGTGCGAACCCGGGACTTGGTGACCATGAGCTGATGGCGAAAATGACTCTTTATACCTCAGACCAGGTGAGAGAGCCCGCCCCAACCGAGGCGCCCCCATCGTCCTGAGTCCGCGTGAAGGACGCTATAACACATACTGTTATCTTCGCCGCCTTCTAAGGCGCTGTTCCGCAAAAGTTTGGTCGACGTGGTCCACTTCCCTTCCTCCCCCTCCCTCCATGACTGAGCCTCGCCTTTGAGTCATCCCACGGTAGGGGCTGCACTTTTTGGGGTTAAACGTTCCAGACCGGTTGAGCTCCTGAAGTGAGGAACTACCAGTTGGTATGATCATCTATACGAGTGCATTTGTTTTAGAACGGGCGGATAAAAATGTTGATCGGGTTGAGCAAACGAAAATCTTGGAAGTCATGTTTCGGGTGAGATATTGAGCTCCCCATGTCAGGAGCTCGGGAACTTATTGCTGCACCCCTACCGTGGGATGACTCCTTTCTAGATTGTGATAGACGGTAACAAATCACTTTTCTTGTTTCTTTTTTTCTTTTTTTCATCCCATTTATCATCTTCGCAATTTGTTTTTCTCCTTCTCCCTCCCTAGACGTATCTCAGATCCGGGGTCACTAAGCAGAGGCTCTTCTCCCCCCCCCCCACTACGGTACGCGCCTTCATTTTTATTGCGAGAAGAATTCAGCCCTTTCTTCCCTCGTCGACTGAGTCTAATTGTGCTTACTCACGCTGTAAGGCGCTTTCAGCTGTTGGTGTCACAAGAAATAAAATCTGCGCAAGCGGATTCGAACTCATGACCCCAACCTTAGTAGTATTCGAGGTTAACCACTAGACCACCGGGGCGACCGGCACTTGGCAAGGACTGAAAGCGTTGGTTGTCACATATTATGAACCCAACTATGCCGTCACCCGCCATTTGTTTCCGGCATCAAGAACTACTCCTCTGCAGTACTGAAAAAAAATTGATTTCACCAAAACGTCGACAGTGGTTCCCACCGTCACCCTGACCCATCGCCCGCCATGTGTGCGCTGCCCGCATACAACGTACGCACTGCCCGTCGTCAACACCAGGCGCACTCGTCCGTACAGAAAGCGGCCAACATTTCCGGGCTGGGGGGAAACATGCGGCTAATCCCCACTAGAATGGGCGGTGGGGAGGCTGATGACAACGCCTACGCTTTGGACGCGGCCGACCTTGCGGCCGCGATGAAGGAGGACGTCACCGCCGGCCTAACGCCCATCTATGTATGCGCCACCGTCGGTTCGACAAACTCCTGCGCAATCGACCCCGTGCCCGCCATCGGAAAAATATGCCGTAGGTGAGACCGGAGCACACGTTAGGAATCCGGGAAGGGAGGGGGCGGACTTGTTAATGTTATTCGAATTATGCTGTAAACCCCAGAGTATGGAGAAGTGTTTATGCTCAACTGCTGCTGACTCGACTGAGGTAGCACCTCACAAACCCTGTTGGAAGCGACACAATATTATTACCTGCGAACGTACGTCCTGACCATACGGAGTCCGTCCCTTGTCGGATGTTATCGCCCGCAGCTTCTCGGGGAAGCAGCGCGGAAAGGATAACGCGACAGAGGGCCTAGTGCCGTGGCTTCATATCGACGCTGCGGTGAGTTCGCGCCAGCTAAGCCGATTGTTTGGCGTCACTATAGCACGGCGTGGGTGGACCCGTGTGGCGAGACTTCTACACAGGCGCTGCTGTCCCATTAGACGCTTGAACAAAGCCTTGTTGCTGTACCACGGTTTGTGCATACCGGTCGAGGGAATGCTCCCGCTGTTCCGTCAGGCACAGCCAAGGTAGCCCTTGTGGTTTGCGCCCACCCTTATTTGGTAACTCACTACAGTAATTTCGACGATGTTCCTTTTTACGGGCTCCCGAGATGATGCTGTGGGGCGACGTTTTTCGGTGTGGTGCTTTTACCACTACTAAAATGACTCCACGCTACTTTCTAAACGGTTCGTCCCCATAAACTCGGGTACAGTTCTAAAGGAGTTAAACGCGTTGTTGTCCTCGCCGCTGACGTCACTTTCTCGACCCAAAGTATGCTGGATCTGCGGCTGTGTGTCCCGAGAATCGGTGGATACTGGACGGTATTGAAGGGGCCGACAGCATCGCGTTCAACCTCCACAAGTGGTGAGCGGACGGCGAAAGGGTGTGACCGCGCACGTGTTGTTGCCAGCGTTGGCCTTGACTCCTGCCGTGCCGTATGTTCGGCGCATGGGCGCCGTCTCTCCCCAATAAGTATATCCACCGAATAGGCTCACCTGCGCGGATCTTGCGACATCGGTACGAATGTGCATCGTCACGTCGACGACGCGTGAGGTGCTACGGGCTGTCATCGACGTGAAAACGCTCGACTTTCATTTTGTCGACGACGAAAGCTACCAATAACAGGAGCTGCCCAGCCCTCTTGCCGCTATATCTACCTGCCTCCCCCCGCCCTTCTGCGTTTTTCTGCGGGCGATTTTCTCCGGATGATATGGAGACCCGATCAATCAATCGCCACAGTAAGACAAGTACCGCCGTCAAAAATCCGCACTCCGAAGTGCCAGGCATTCCAGGCCCACCGAAGGCCTGCAGCAATTTGACAAATATAGTGCATACCGAGAAGGGGATTCACAGTAGGGCGCGGCGCGTCTGTCGCACGGCAGGAAGCAGCCGTTGATACCCGGTCATGTTTGACGTTTATGGTGTTGTTGTTGGTGACGGGTTCTACGATAGAGGTAGCACTTTTTGGGCTTTTTTGTTTCTAAATGGCGGGGCTCCTTAACCCAAAATCGTCGGAAACTCCTTGCTTTTCAGTCCGATTTTTTTGTACACCTAGGCAACATGGGTTTGTTCATCGGTTGCACTTTCAGTTTACTCAAAACTCAGTTGGTGGGTGAGGTTCAGGGCGCCCTAAAGTGAGGATCCCCAGAAAAAACCGGGCGCACCTCTATCGTAGCATGTGTCTGGTGGCTTGTTTCCTGGCTTCTTTCTGACCCGATGGCCCGGTTACGCTCCCCTGTCTTGCGTTCTGCCCTGGACTACAAGGCTGTTGGTGAACTTCGACTGTACAGCCATGTGGGTCAAAAACAAGGGATCTCTGGTCGACGCACTGTCCGTCAAGCAGGACATCTTGTATTCGAAGCAACACGAAGGGGACCAGTTGGCTGACTTCAAGGACATGCAGGTGCGAGGACCGTTGGAAGAACCGCCCGGCGCCATGCATGGCTCTACAAAACCGACATCGTGTCGCGCGTGCAGTAGCGAACAAAGAAACGACGAACTTGTGGGGTGATTCACTGTGTTGGTGTGGTGGGGTGTGCGCCGCGCTATCGTTCCGGTTCTACCGCCTTAGGTGATTTTGATCGAAAAATCGGAACGTTCACCATATGCCTCACAATTGTTGATTGAATGCGTTGAATGCTGATTCACTACAATAGGTTATCTTCCAGGCATTCACGGAAACAGATGTTTTCAGTACAGTAGTTCTTGAGTCCGCCGAAACATCTGCCGACGTGTTTTAAATCGAAGACAACTATCTTTCATACTGGAAACGGTTTTGTTTTAGTGAACCCGGTTTACGTTGTAGATATCCAATGCAAAATTTACGTGCCAACATTACAAACGCTTGGGTAGGTAAGTGGCTGCAGGCTCGATAGCACGCCAGACCAGCTCGTAGCCTGTAGAGGAGGAAAGGCGTATGAGCGTATACTAGCGGTGCTGGGTCCGGTCGACCCTTGTGTTGTCAGTTCAGCGCGTCGATTGTACGAACAGTTTCGTTTGGTCGGCAGCGCCGTTTCCATGCTCCAGGCCCGAGCCATGACATACTCGACGAATCGGTCTGCTTGCAGGTTCCCCTTAGCCGCAAGTTTCGGTCGCTGAAGATTTGGTTCACGATGCGTGCGTTCGGTCTGGACAAGGTCAGGGGGCACATTCGGCGTCACACAAAACTTGCAAGGGATTTCGAGGCAATGGTGAAGACGGACGACAGGTGACGGGTGGAATAGTTTAGACTTGACTACGGCTGCCAGCGCATATAAACACTTTGTTCTGGAGTTTCGTCTCCTCTGCCGTAGTTTTTCTTCGGCGTAAGCAGCCCAGACCCGCACACTATGACTGCCAGCCGGTACAATGTAGTCAAGAACGAGCAAAACCGAAACGCCAAAAATTGCGCTCTCGCATGCCACACGAGTACGACGGTGCCTTACACTGCTCTTCCCTCGTCCTCAATTAAGGTTCGAGATCGTCACGCCAGGGCGCTTCGGACTGGCGTGCTTGCGACTCAAGTCATCAGATGCGGCCAACGAGGAGCTCAGGTACTCATTGAACAGGGATCAAATCAAGGGTTACACGGGGGTGAAGACGATGTCGAGCGTGGCTCGGCCCAATGCGTGTACTTGAGCGGGGACTCGGCCCTCTTTCAGTCACGTACAGGAGACGGCGCCCAAAGTATTAGCGTAGAACATTTCGACTGGTAGATGAGGTTCATTTTTCCGGGTCGGGGGGGGGAGCAGGCATGAGCGGTTTGGCCGCCTGTACATTTAGCACCTTCACTAAGTTCCCGAATGCAATAACGGGCTTGGTTCATTGTCATTCTGAAATATATTGGCAAATGGTCCAACAGGCTGCAGGCACGGTTAGTCGTGCGACTATGGGTGAAACTCGCTCACACTTCGTGCTATCCCCCACAGGTAGCAGCAATAAGTTCAACTTATTGGTAGAACGTGCCACACTAGCCTTAGGTCGGCCAGCTGCTCAGCTGAAGTCACAGTCGAATCTATTTTTTAACCGCGCCTCGAAGCAGAAAAAGAGACCCAGTGGGAGAGTGAAAGCCCAGCCCGCCCCTTCTAATCTCTCCCGTAGGAAGTTAAACTCACTAGAGCGGGCTCCAGGATGGGTTGCTTCCCCACCCCTCTCCCTCGTCTATAAAGACTAGAGCGACTGTTGTGCGCTACTTGCGAGTACCCCCGTGCCCTAACTCCACCCCCCTGCGCGCGCGCGCTCGGGCACCTTCGTGGTCACACTGTGCCTCCTGCTTATGCCACAGGACGCGGATTGTTAATTCAGGGCTTGCTTCGTTTTCGTCTACCAAGCTCGGAGACAAGACCTGCCTGAGGATTTGCGTGGGTTGCCCCAACACGAAAATCGGACACATGCAAGAGCTGTGGGACGCTATGGGGCAAACCGCAGACGCTATGGAGGCCGACGGCTTCTGAGTTCACACCGTCTGGCACATTTAGTTTGTTTTCTCTCCCTTCCCCGTCCATTCATATAGGCAACGGCATTTCTACCTTTTAGGAGTTTTGTTCAAATGTAACGATATTGCTTGGTCAAAAGCATACCGGGATATTGTATGTTGTTGGGCCCCAGCCGCTGCTGGGAGTGGCGCCGGAATAGGTACCCAAGATTACGTTGATATTTAAGGGGGTGGTGACGGGGCGTGCTGGCCGGCCTCATCTAGAAATTCGGGTTGGGATGGGTGACATCGCTAATTGGGGGCAAGACCCAGCAGGGTTGCTCGACAGTTTGAAGGTTGCGCCTGGCCTGCTGACAGAGCTTGGGTCATCTGCCGCCTCCCTGGAGCACGCTTGGGCAGGGAAGTCTTGAAGGGATGCAGGATAGATATACCTTGGAAAGGCGGCGAGCCGGAGCTCACGCCGAGTGCATGGGCGGAGTCTGCCACGCCTCATCAAACGTAAACATATTGAAGATAGATGAAGTTAGACCCCACAAGGCCGCAAGATTCGATGAACGCATCGATACCCCGGTCGCTGGGTGCTTGCTTGCGCCGCGTAAGGTGCTGGAGGAGAGCGTGCGTGCGACCAAACCAGCCGAAAGGGTCAATGCAAGGCTAGCTTTCACCGATTGAGAGCGTGCGCATGATCGCCCTCGCAGTATCGTAAAATGCAACCTGGAGTAACGTGGTCGCGCACGAGATGCTGTCCGTGTGTACCGAAGAAAGTAGCACTAGTTCTCCCTGTGTGCCCTAACACTAACAAACAGATGTTGCTACACACGGAGCAAGCAGTTGAAAACGAAGAACTGTGGGCAGCGTAACTTCCGCCGGAGGCGACGAGTATTGCATACCCTGGCATGCACGTTCGAATTTTGGAGGCTGCGCATTTTTTTACCGCAGGCAAAGTCAATGTGCGGGGCGATTTAGTTTGCTAAAAGCGAAAGGACTCGTTTGCCATTCCCTTCAAAGCTAAAAGCGAAAAGGCTCGTTAGCCATTTCCTTCAAAGCTAAAAGCGAAAGGACTCGTTAACCTTTTCCTTCAAAGTTATTTGGACGCCGGGCATTGTTTTTTTGCCGCAGGCAAAACTAATTCCCTGCGATTTAGTTTGCCTTCAGCGAACGGGGTCGTTTACTTTTTCCTTCAAAATTGCATTGTACGATAACACCAGTATACTATGTAATGGGCGTGAAAGTCGTCAGGCGCAGCTGAGACTTTTTGTTTCTGCGCATCCCTCCCGCCGCCGGCCGCCTTCCCACGCTGCTTCTCCGCCGGGGTGCTTCCCCCCGCCTTGGCTTCAATGACCGGCGCTACGGATCCACCCGCTCGGCGTCGCACGCGCCCGAGCGCGGCCTCGACGAATTTATTACGGAATCTCCACAAACTCCTGTCAGTGCTTTTGCGAGTTGGGCGGCTCGTGCTTGTTACAGGAGGTGTATTTTCACGTGATCTCTTCGGGTGCGTGCTCTCCGACCTTCGATCTTCTGGGAGAGACGCCCGTTCTGGCACCGCCTCCGTGAGGGCGCGCCGGGCGGTCGTCAGCTCAAGATATATACAGGATTCACACCCCGGCGAATACATGCCACCTGGATTCGTTGCGATGACGTACTACGTAAAGTTATGTTTAGGCTTCGAGAAGTAGAGACTTGAACCGAACGACTGCTTGAGACGCAGACTGCTGCGGCAGCTAACTCCAACGAGGATCGCTCGAGACAGAAACCACTGCGGTAGCTAATTCCCAAAGGGGGTGGCTCGAGACAGAAACCCCTGCAGCAGCTAGTATAACCGGGATGTTGAGGTAGGGTGGCGCCCTGGGTCTTGATGGCTTTGTTTCTCGTCGCGCCGCCCTGTTCCCTGCCAAATCGATGGTACCCCCACGTACGAGATGTACTCGGCCATCCTTTGTACTACGTCACCCTCGTGGTATACGTATTACTTGGTTTGTGTTGGCCGTTGTTCTGTGTGTACTCTTTGTTTACGCTCTCTTTCTGTCTAGCCATCCTTTTGTTGGTGCACCAGCTGGACATATGGCTACTCTACCAGTAAATAGCAACCTCGTCCTCTCGGGATTCGGCCTGTTCCCTGAGCGCATGTTTTTTTTTGTTTTGGTATCCTGTCGGCATTAGCGAAGGTTTGCCTTTTTGTACCAGCTTTGATTTTTTGTTTGTTTATTTGCCTTGCACGTAGTACTTGTTTGTTTTTCTTTTTAGTATTTCGCGTGCCTGCGTGTGTGTACGCATATACCAGGTATTCAATAGCGTACCATGAATACTTCACTCCTGGTACGATTTGGTTTGCAAGTGATACGGGATGGTATACCGCAACCCGGTTGTGTTCCCTTCCGTAGCAGTACAGCGGTTAACGCATATTTCGTGTGCGTTGTGTTTCCATGGGGGCGCTTGTATTTTAGCCTGCATATGTTTTTGTTGTCACAAGCGAGACTTCAGGGAAATGAGCTACAAATAACGTGAGAACATCGAACATCGTCGTCGTCATCATTAGCTGCATGGGTGTCCTGCACGATACCGGTCGCCCCGTTGGTCTAGTGGTTAACCTCGAATGCTGCTAAGGGTTGGAGTCATGAGTTCGAATCTGCTTACGCAGATTTTATTTTCTTGAGACACAAACTGCGGAAAGCGCCTTACAGCGTGAGATTTTATTTTCTTGACACACCAACTGCGGAAAGCGCCTCACAGCGTGAGTAAGCACAATTAGACTCAGGTCGACGAGGGAAGAAAGTGTTGAATTATTCTCGCGATAAAAATGAAGGCGCGTACCGTCGTGGGGAGGGGGGAGAAGAGCCTGCGTAGTGACCCCGGATCTGAGATACGGCGAGGGAGGGAGAAGGAGAAAGACAAATTGCGAAG
>JBBMKB010046672.1:0-16072 GCA_037833945.1 Alaria marginata | reverse complement strand
TGGTGGAAATCGAGTATAGAAGGACTAAACTCATTGTAGCGTTTGTCGATCGATAATTTTAGTCTACTTTCCCTACATCTCTCTCTGGGAGTTCGAAGTTATTCATGATGAATGTTTATGGCGGGGACAAGCCAGGCACTTTTGAGTGTGGGTGAGAGCCAGCAGGCTGAGGCCAGGCGAGGCAGGCCAGCAGGTGGTTCTAGGGTACTGCTGTCTGTGGTTGCTGTCGCGATTTTCAGTTTGGCATCTCCATCGAGTTGTTACCGTTCTTCAGTCTGTGGACCTCGCACCAAAGAGAGAGTTAGCTGGGTGCTATACTCGTAGCTGCGCCGCTGTTTGCTCGACTCCGCCCCTGCTGTATGGGTACTGTGGGTATGCCTCCTACCTTTACCGAGAGTGAACGTCAGCAGCACGCGGTGCAGCGGTGGTTAGAGCAGGGTGTGTTCGAAGGAAACTTGAGCGCAGTCGAGGCCGCGATTGGGGCTGGAGCGGATGCGAATGGGGATCCATACCACTCCTTCGCGCCCATCGTGATGGCCACCCTTGGTAATCACCCCCGCATCGCTAATGCTTTGCTGGAGAACGGGGCAGATCCCGACAGGCCTGTCACTGCGTCGTCGGTGCCAGATGTAGATCCCGAGCTTCCTCTCTCCATGCTCGGTGAACGGGCCCTGCATATGGCGGCCAGGAGCGGGAAAGTCGAAATCGTCCGCTTGCTGCTGAGGTCATGCGCCAATCCCAACGCCACCGACAGCAAAGGTCGCACCCCACTGATAGTGTCTTGCTCGCCCCCCGAATGCTGCGTGGAAGTGGTGCGGTTGCTGCTCGACGCGGGTGCCGACCCGACCTTAGCACAAGAAGACGGGTTCATCCCTCTGCACGCGGTGGCCGCTGACGGTCACATGGACTTGGTCGACATGCTGCACTCCAGAGAACCCTCCACGCTGAACCGCTGCGCTAGCATAGGCCGAACACCGCTCTTTGAGGCGTGCCTGTACGGCCACGAGAGCATGGTGTCCAAGCTGCTGTCGCTTGGCGCGATGCAGCCGTTTCCCCTGGAACAGGGTGGTACGTGTCCGCTCTCGACAGCCGTAGACGAAGGCTACGAGGGTGTGGTGCGGGTCCTGATCAGCGAAGGAGGGATGAGAGCAGTCGGAGGCGATCCGGCGGTGGCCAATGCGCTGTACAAGACAATTTGCGTCCGCCAGCCGACAATCCTCCAACTGCTGCTCGGGGCGGACGGAGAGGAGATACGGTGGGAGTGGGCCAACGCCAATATCGACGGCAGGCGCCTGCTTCACTATGGCGCTGGCTACTGCTATCCCGCCGCGGTGAGCATTCTCCTCGGGGCGGGGGCGGACGAGGCGACACTTGACTTGGACGGGCGTATCCCTCGAGACGTAATCGGGGTGGATATCGGCATCGATGATGTTGAGGTTCAGATGGATCGGGGGAAGGAAGTCGCTATTCGCCGGATGCTGCAGCGCGGTCCAGCATACCGAGCTCGATCGTGGGCGTGGCCCTCCGATGAAGAAGCGGATGCCGGTGATGGCGGGGATGATGACCCTACTACTGGTGCTGCTGGTTCTAGTGCTGATGGTGCTGGTGCTGCTGGTGCTGCTGTTCTCTCGTCCCCACCAGCAGTGCCGAAGACCCCCGTTACTGGGTTGCGAATCTTCAGGCGGAGGGAGAAGAACAGCAGCAGCAACTTCTTCGTGGGGCTCGTCGGAAGGTGAGCGATATCGTGGTGCTGTATATTTTTTTTGCTTTTTTGCCGTTTTGCTTTTGCCGGGTTTGTTTTTTTTCGACGGGCTGTTTACCACTGTGCATCGGAAATGATGGTTGAACCGGGATTGTATAGGAAAGTTGCAACACTTTTTGTTTTGGGTATTGCGTTGGCCTACCCCAACCCTAACTATATCCCAGATTCCGGCCCATCTCGAGGGTCGCCGGGACTGAAATTGGTATTTTCGGCGCCGAAGTTGTGCAAACCGTGTTTCTGGTTTCTGGCGTCTCACCTCGTCTGCCGGGGCCAGACGGGTCTGTGACGTTCGTGGATTACGTTGTTTCTACGTAGCAACTTCGTGTGTACCGGACGAGGTTTCCGTGTGTCCCAAATATTGGATTTTCTGCAAAGTGGTGAACAGCATGCGACTCGAGCACGATGCACAAATTCGAGCTGTTATTTCAGTTTCTCTAGAACTCGCGCCGTGTAGTATTGCTATTTATGTCGAGTACTTGCCGCAGTAGCGGGGAGGAGAGGAGGGGGAGAGCCCTGTTTTTGAGACTCTAAATCTAAGGTATATTACGCCGCAAGAAGGGCAAGGGTTACTACAGTAGGGCAGATGCAGGCAAGGACTCGTAAAAGGATGCACAAAAACAAACAAAAACTTGTATGACGCAGCCTATTAGTAGTCGTATCCGTAGTGGACAACCGTCCACTTCAATGCTTACAGCAGTACATACTATACACTGGTAGTATATCGTGAAGCAGCTGTGTGCGGCTGCCAATGTTACCGAGACTCGTTGTCGACTATGATATATAGGAGTATCATAAACGATGCGTGCTACAGTAGGGGTAGCTGGTTTTGGGCCAAACGGTTGCTGTGTGACAAGCCTCTGAACTGAGAAACTACTCAGTACCTGATATGTTTCTAGTCCCGTTTGGGTTTCCTATTTTTATGGTTGTACACCTAGGCCATGGGATTGTCCATCGATTTTACCGTAAGTGAAAAATGTTGATGGAAGTCGAGTTTGGAGGTATGGCACTCCACAAGTGAGGATCCTTGGGGAAATGGAGGTGCGCCTCTATATTATTATAAATATTAGAAATACACTTCAGCTGTGAGATCGATTTTTTTTGTCGAAACTCATCTTTGCAAGCTGTGCGTGATACTCCGATCGCGCGTATTACGGGGCGCCTCTATATGTATGATATCCATCGGGCTCAGAAATTGCTGGACTGGAAATCGAACCCCTCTCCGTGTTTTGAGAATGCTTCTCAAAATGAGGTGATTATTTTGGTTCGCTTTTCCCACCATCGTGTCCGCCGGCCTAGACTGGATCGGGGAGGGCCACGGCTTGAGATGATACCGCGTCGGTCGAGGGTTGGCACCGATGATTTCGGTCAATCTAGAAATGTTAAGGGGTTCGACATATCAATAGTTCGTTTTCAAGAGAGTGTATAAGTACAGATGTGTGCTTCTGCTGCTGCAAACTTGGTGCTGCAGCTACTGTACTGCTGATGCTGTTGCTGCTCTGCTGCTAGAGCTGCTGCCTGCACATGTTATACTCATGTGATTGGCGATTGGCCGAGCGTACGCTGTAAAGACGTGCTGTGCCTACTGCGTCCTGTGTCTGCCGTAGTGTACGTACTTCGTATATGTACAGTACAGCAAAGGCCGTCATAGTACCAGTACCGGTCATTGGGGCTCAGTCAATGACTCGCCAGTACCAGTCGTTTTGAATGACTCAGTGCCTGGAGTACCAAAACCTGACAACGACTGAGTACCTGAGAGTACTTGGAGTACCTAAAGCTGAAAGTGTCTGAGTACTCGCGAGTACCTGGAGTACTTAAAGCTGGAAATGACTTGAGTACCGGCCAACACCTGGAGTAGTTAAAGCTGAAACTAACTGAGTACCTCCCAGTACCTGGAGTACTTAAAGCTGAAAACGACTATCTGCCAGCACCTGGAGTACTTGCAGCTGAAAATTACTGAGTACCTGCCAGTACTTGAGTATTTGAAGCTGAAAATGACCGAGTACTCCGAGCTGCTCCGAGTATCTTTTATTTTTTTAATCGTTTCCCCCCCCCGATGTGTTGTTACTTGTTTTGTTGTTGGCCTTCGATGTTGCACGTGCGAGTACGTACGAGCTAGGTTAGCCATAAAACGTAGAATCAAGCATGGAGTCGTATCTCGTGAACCAGTGCGAGTTAGGACTTGAAATGTAGAGGGACTGACCCTGGCACCTTAGTCTACATGCAGCAAAAAAAAAATAGAATCCGAGTCGATCTCGTCGAGATATCCGCGAATACTCAAAATGTACCGAACTTTTTTCTTTTTTTTTCTACGTTTGGACAATACAACCCTGTGAATGTAAAAAAAAACGTTCACGATTAAGGTGAAATAGACATTACTGAGCGTACAAGGAGAAAATCGGCGTCAGTTTCATCGCCCAATTCGTCGATCGTCACGAGATATGGCCAAAACAATTTTCCATATTTAATACGAGTGTATCCCTGTGTAACGAAAACATTTACGCGATGCGCAGCTCATTTTTGCGATTTTTTATCTGAAGTTTCAACACCGTATTCGTGACGCCCGTTTAAAATTAACTCTTTCCTGGCTTTTTATTTTTTGTTTTTTCAGATGAGTTTCAGTCGTTTTTCTAGTTTTATTTCGGTCATATCTCTCGAACAAAAACATATCGTTGAAGAGCCCGGAAAGACACGTCTCGGTTGGTGCATGGACAACATCGTGTCAAATTTTCAAGTCCAACTGCGTAAAATTGGTTTGTGCACGGCTGATCTCCCGTTCCGACAAGGTCATGGCTGGCCCAGCTCGTATGATGCAATCTTACGTACCTGGTAGCAAAATTACGTAGACATCAGGGTACACCAAAAAAGCATTGGAACGCTTGGAATATGGAACAGAATAATTTTGGGGTCACTGCTGATTGATTACCAAATTGACTAGTTCCCACCCTGTCCGTAATTTTTGGAAGAGGAACAAAATGTCCCAGAGAAGGTAATCTTGTTCGGCAGAACCGAACGGCCCGACTGAACGGGTACATGAGAGACAGAAGATGACCTAAATGGCTCTAGAAGTACGAAAATGCGTGGGTCTGTGTAGGGTGTGGACTGTGGTGTGTGGTGTGGTCACGTGCACACATTATTATGACAGTCCGGAATGTTACGGTTCAAAGGGACGTTTCTGGTGTTCCACTTCATTCCTAGAATTTTCTATTGTAGTCGTAGGAGAGATGCTACTGCTTTGCGGGAGGATATTCGATTTGTATCGGAAAGACATCTGCGTTTTATTGTCGGAGGGCAAAAATAATACCAGGTAACAATTTTACATCGGGCACAAACAGATTGGAATAGAACGAACGCATGCGAACAGCCTCGTTCCGTTCCCACCGATCCCACCGAGACGAAAACAGTTCAGATACACCCTCAGGGTATCAGTACCTAGTCATTTTGAATGACTCAGTCGCTGGAATACTTGAAGCTGAAACTGACTGCGTACCTACCAATACCTGGAGTAGTTATAGCTGAACACGACTTGAGTACCTGCGAGTACCTGGAGTACTTAAAGCTGAACATGGTTGAGTACCTGCAAGTGCTTGGAGTACTTGAAGCTGATAATGACTGAGTACTGTCAGTACCTGCAGTATCAAAACCCGAAATGACTGGTACTCGGTGGTACTGGTACTTTGACGACCTTTGCAGTATTGCTTCCTCCTGCTCTGTACTTGGTAGTAGATCCTGCGGCATGCTGCTGCACTATTGCGACGAGCGCTGCTGCTGCTTCTCTGCGCTGTTGCTGCACTGTTATTTATATACAAACGCTGCTCCTACTGCTCCATACTGTTGCTGCTGCTGCTGCTCGCACGTACTGGTATATACTATTAATAGTACCGGGGTGTGACCGACGGCCGGTGGAGCTGTTGTTATTGGTGTCGTTGTTGTATTTATAATCTACTGCTGCAGCTGCTGTTCTTGCACTACTGACATTACGACTATGAATAAGGTGCACCCCACTTGGCAGTCCTGTTCTACGGCCTCTCCTTATTACACTGATGCTCCTACATCTGTCGACCATTACGAACATACGCATGGCCGGCGGTGGGCATCACCCCACCAGGTCGAAACCTTGCTTGTACATACCTATCATAGCACAGCGTTGCCAACAGCAGCTTCCGTGTTCCTCCCTTGCCCGCTGCTCCCGTCACAGGTATTGCGATAAATAACAACTGTTGGATTTTGGTGACCAACAAGAAAGGGCCTCTTCAATGTCGGGGGGCTGCTGCTACAGCTGATGTTACTGCTGTTACCATTTTGGCTTTACATGGGGAGCTGGATCTTCTTCTTGCGGCATATAACAAGTAACGCTTAATAAAATGTGCGGTGATCTTCGTCAAATGCCGCGGTCCTTGTTCCAGGGATGAATAGGTGGATAGCGGTGAACGGCTGCTGTCGCTGTCGTTTGCAAGAGACTGGGCGGCGGCGTTGAGTCCGGAAATGTACTTTGTTATTCGTACAGATGGTTTCGATCGAACAGCCCTGCAGGGTGTACTCGTTATGTTTTTGAGGTCCAAGCACTCGTTTCGTTGACGCTTTTGTATTGCTTTGCGTCCCCCAAGGCCCGAGTCAATCAAGCAATGGTGCGCGCGCTCAGTCTGCGTTGTTGTGGGTCTTTTCGTGTTGGGAGTGTGGTGGTTTGCGCATCGTAGACGATTCTCGCCGAGCTGAAATTGTGGGCTCTGTTCTCAACTCTGTCGGAGAATTAGAGCCCTCTCCGTCATCGAAACTATTATTAGTTTATCTTGACATGTGTTGCTAATAGACCTTGTGTATTGTGTGTCGATGTGTTATATTTTGTCTTCGCCCTCTCCCCTGGTTTTTCAATCGAGACCGACCGAGGCGTTCGTGCGGTTTTGGCTGTTACGCGCACCCCCCGGCTCCCGTAAACGTACCTGTTCTCGGTTCGATCCCGGTGTTTTTTGGATTGCGTTTTCTACGATTTCCCTCGCATTCCGTATTTTTCCCTTCTCGAGATCGACCGGGTCAGTCGTGCCGTTGTTTTTTACAGTAAGATACGGCGCTTGACAGTCCAGTAAAAGCTGCACGCCGAAAACCTGGTTAAACGTGTACAACACGGCGATGCCTCCACGAGGGAAAACATGCACATAGTAATTATGAATGCCGGCATCTGTTCGCACTATCAGTATCGGTGTTGGAATTGTCTGTATTATGTTTGGGAACCGCCCCGTTCTGGACCGGTTGGGCCCCGACTTTCGGTTTTCGGCGTGCTGGTCGGGAGGGTGGGAGGCGCAGCCTTCAAAACGTAGCTTCTCCTGCTACGCCGACCCCCTCTTGGTTGGCCACTGTCATTAAATAAAAACGTGTGGTCGAACACAAATGTAGAGTCGTAATCGTAGTCGTAGATGTACGTATCGACAAGCGCAACGGCTATTATTAGTCTGTGCGACCACATATGTATGTCGAGCGTTTCGTGCCGGCTGCGTCGGAGAAAAGACAAAAAAACGCCAACCCTCACAATACGGTGTTTGCGGGATACCAAATTTGGCTGTGTGGGAAAACATGTAATAATAGTATTGTAACCGAGAAAGGTCATGACCCAAGGTCATGACCCAACGCCAACCCAACCCACGAAAATTAGCTAAAAACGGCCAAAATGGCCGTTTGACCGTTTTTACTCAAAATATCCCTCAAAACATTTCTTGGGGGAAAAAAATAAACCAGGCAACAAAATTCACCAAAATTTGAGCAACACCCAATCAGATTTTGATGTTTTGCGGTTTCATTTTTTCCAACCCAACATAATTTGGTAATAATCGCAACCACCCTATTACCGTAATATCCTCTGTGAACGCCCCCCGGGGCGTCTATTTTTTTTGGGGGAAAAATAACGCCCCGGGACTTTCTTAGAGATAGCGGAGTGATTTTTCCACAAAAAACAAAAAAACGCCTGCGAACACTCCCCGGGGTGTTGGCCTCTTTTTTCTGTTTGGGGCACCCACCGAACGAACACACAAACACACACTTTGCCGCGGACCTCTCGCGCTGAAACCCACGATGTCGGGTCTAAACAACATGTACGAGAAATATTTCAAGATGTAGAATCAGGGCGGTTGGGGAAGCTTGCGCCGTTCGCCGCCGGAGGAGTACAACCCCTCCGACACCCCCTCCAACGCCAAAAAGGGTCGGGCGAAACGAGAGTACACACCTTTTGGCCGATCTCGTACGAGGAACGCCCCGGTGATGCGAGTGAGGACGAACCCGCGGGCGTGGGGTACCCTATTCCTGTGGATTTATGGGAATGCCCCGTTGGACGGCCAAAGGAATAGCCGAACAACTAACACCCCGGGGCGAACTCAAAGAAATGCACGGGGGCGCAAAAAAATAAACTTAGCCCGGGGCGTTCACAAAGTTTTTGTGCATCCCCGGCGGGTTTTTTTGGGGGGGAGCGTTCACAAAGCCCGGGGCATTCACAAAGCATATTACGGTAATACTTCGAAGTATAATAATTGTATAACCTCAACAATGCGGGACGAGCAACGGAAACACATCGGGGAAAGCATGCAGCAGGTGATCGAAGGGGAGCAAAATAAAACGTGCGCAGGACCTTTTCTCTCTGTCTCTCTCTCTCTCTCTCTCTCTCTCTCTCGCTCTCTCTCTTTTCCCCCGCTTATGGGGTTTTCTGTAAACGGAAAGTCCAATTGGTACTTTGATTTTGCTCCTACCTGCAACTTTTGCAGTACACATCGTTCATACTTATACCTCTTCTTGTTGTTTGTTGCTGAATTGGCAACCTCCTCGTGCGACCGTCCAACCAAAATAATGGTACGTACAACGCTGGCGGAAATCACGCCAACGCGTATCGTTGGCGCTGCATTACAGTTAGTAGGGTTACTTTGACCTCAAAACGTGGGTGCGCAGCAGTCGTGCCGTCGTCGTAAAAACATTCCTGGTACCACAGGTATCAGGTAGTTCTTGACAACTGAAACATAATATGCTGTTAAAAGTGGTCCGAAGTACACACAGGTGGCCATTTGCCTTGGTTGCGGTGGCAGTCCTAAAATAGACATATATAATTCGAGGTTGTCCATAAATTACAACGTGCCTCGTGAGTCGCGGTACCTTGTGAAGGTCGGCTCAACGTACTAAGGTTGGGTTTTTGCGACAACGTGCCGCAACCAAGGCAAATGGCCACCTGCATCGATTCCTCGACCGCCGGTCCAACTCCATATACATACCATACTGCTGCTTGCTGTGCTGCTGCTGCTACTACTATACCATTAAAATACTACAGTATACTGCTGTGTTGCTGTCCTGTCTGGAGCAACACCTGTCTGCAGCAGAACACCGATCGATGAAGTCGTAACCAAGTTGATGACCCTTCACCGGTGCCTGCTTGTCGTTACCAAACACACGTTATTCCCCGTTGCTTCAAGTCGACAGGGTGCACGCATTGAACGTCGCTACGACCACAAGTACCTCGTTCTGTTTCCGTACGTACCAGATACATCGTACACTGTACAGGTACGGCATACAGCAATCTATGCGGTTCATGATCCACCGCGAACGAGCAACAAACTGACCACGACATTTTGATTTTGAATTTTGAATTCCATTTTGAATTTTCAGTTTTTAGCAGGAATTTTGAATTTTGAATTTTGAATTTTGACTCTTGTGGGAGTTCGAAGTTATTCATGATGAATGTTTACGACGGGAATACGCCAGAGTACGATTGCAGCTTGCAGCAGCCAGAAGCCAAAGCAGGAGGGCCTGAGCACTGAGGCACCAGCTCTGGTGCATCTCGTGGAGTGCCTTGTTGCTGGTGGTGGTTCTTTTGCTGGTTGCTGGTGCTGTTCCAGTTTGGCATATTCATCAAACTGCCCGCGTCCCTCAGTTTGTGGACCACGAACTACAACAGCTGCCGTGCTCGTACACTGACAGGTACCGGTACCTGGAACGCTGATATGTCTTCTGTCGGGAATGATCTACAGCAGCAGCAGCAGCAGCAGCTGCAGCAGTACTTACTTGAGGGCATCTTGGATGGAGACGCTTATTTAGTGAAGGCCGCGCTTGAGGTTGGAGCTAACGCGAAAGGGTCTCCAGGGGCACCCTACGCGCCCATCGTGGCTGCCGCCATTGCCAATGTTGCCGATGTGATCGAATGTTTACTCGAGCAAGGGGCAGATCCCGACACGCCTGTCACCGGAGAGATTTCATGCCCAAGTTCAGACGGTAGCATCCCCCTCATGCCTGGTGAACGGGCCCTGCATATAGCAGCAGAAAACGGGAGCGTCGAAATCGTTCGCTTGCTGCTGAAGGGTTCCCGCGCCGATCCCAACGTCATGGACAACAGTGGCTCCACCCCACTCTTGGTGACTTGCAAAAACGAGCACGTCCGCGTGGAAGTGGTGCGGTTGCTGCTCGAGGCGGGTGCCGACCCAACTTTGGCAGACAATGAAGGGTCCGCCCCTCTGCACGTAGTGGCCTTCCACAATCACATGGACTTGGTCGATATGCTGTACTCCAGAGCACCCTCGGCGCTGAACAGCTGCACTACCAACAACGATACGCCGCTCTCCACAGCGTGCAGCATAGGCCACGAGAGCATGGTGTCCAAGCTGCTGTCTCTGGGAGCGATACAGCCTCCGGACAGAAGGGACAACATGTGTCCGCTCGCGGCAGCCGCGGTGAGTGGCTGCGTAGGCGTGGTGAAGGTCCTGATCAACGAAGGAGGGATAAGGGCAGTCGGGGGCCGGATGGCCTTGCCCAAGGCGATCTACATGGCCATTCGCTTCCGCCACGTGGAAATCCTCCGGCTGCTGCTCGTAGCGGTGGACGGAGAGAAGAGGCGGTCGGAGTGGGCCAACACTATTTTCCGTGGCAAACGCTTGCTTCACTTTGCCGCTGGCTATTACTACCCCGCCGCGGTGAGCGTTCTCCTTGAGGCGGGGGCGGACGAAGCGGCACGTGACTCAGGAGGGCGTATCCCTCGAGATGTCTTCGAGGTGGATATCGGTCTGGACGGTGAGGTTCAGGTGGATAGGGGGAACGAAGTCGCTATTCGCCGGATGCTGCACCGCGGCCCAGCGTACCGAGCTCGATCGTGGGGGTGGCCGTCCGATGAAAACGCGGATGCAGGTGGTAGTGTTGATGGGGACGCTGCTGCTGCTGCTGCTGCTGCTGCTGCTGCTGTACCCCTATCTTTATCTCCGCCAGCCTGGAAGTCCCTCCGCGTTGTTGATGTTCGAACCTTCAGGTCGAGGGAGAAGAGCAGCAGCAAGTTCTTCATGAGGGTCGTCGGCAGGTAAGCGCTATCTATGTTAGATAGTTTTAGTTTGATCAGAGTTAACTCTGCCCGATAGGGTTGTTAGAAAAGTGTGTTTGACGTGGAGATATGTAAAAATGTTCTAAAAAATAAACCTGGTTGATATTTTGGCCAATCAGGCTCAACCCGAACTCTCGCCAGATCTCTGACCTCAACTCCAACCCATCTCACTCGAATGCTAATCGGTTGCCGGGGTAGACATCGGCGTCTTTAGCGTCAAAATTGTGTAGCACGTGGTTTTGGCTTTACTCTTAATAGATTTGCCTCATCGCTATCGGGACCAGACGGGCCTGTGAGCTGCGAGGATTTATCCTCGAAATTCTGCCCTCATTTGGCGTTTTGGGTGTGCCCGTCCGTGTGCCTCCCGTCTTTCTCAAAGAAATGTTGAGTACTCCCGACACAACAACAGTCGGAGTACATATTTTCAAGTGCGCCGAGCCCAGTGCGATTCGCGAGGTCGAGTTGTTGTCCCAGTTAATCTTGCGCTCGTAGTGTTGCGGCGTGTTTTCTGTAGAGTACGAACTGGACTGTAGCGGGGACGGGGGAGGGGGGAGCCCCGCTTCGAGACCCGGATCTAGGTTAAACCGTAAATCAACACGGGAAAGGCAAGGGTTGTTATTGTACATTAGATGCAGCCAAACTCTAAAGTCTTAAGCAAAACCACCCCAAAACAAGTATCACGCAATTTTCCAATAATAGTGGACAATCGTCCAGCGCTCACTACGATACTAATAGCGCACTTCTGTCACAGCGAGGCGGAGCCGTCAGACCTTCGTCCCTTCTCCCGAAGCTCTTTCACCTTGACTGTATTGAGTTCGAGTAGAGAGCTGGAGCATTGGCCCAGTGGGCAAGCTCAGCGATTCTGATTTCATCTCAGATTCTAAATCCCAGCCGTCGGAATAGACAACGTGTTGACTAGCGAGGTATCAAACGCGTTGCGTGGCGGTATAAAGTATGTGCGGTGTAAGCACGACAGGTGGGCACGCGACCAGTGGTGGACATATCGATTGACAGACACCATGGTGATTTTATTGATATTGGCTCTTTTGGCAGCAGTGATTAATCTCAAGGATAAGTTAGGTAAGGCACGTACTTAGGTATACCCGGTTAACATACCCGCGTATGTACCCGTACCCGACACTTAGATGCGTTATAGGTACGAACCTCGATACCTTACCTGACTTTTAGGTACGTTAGGTACTGACCTTGTTACCTCACCTAACTTTTAGATACTATAGGTACGCCGCTCGATGCTTACTTGGGTATCGGGTATGCCAATCGGCGAATTACCCGGGTGTAGGCACGAGCTCGGCTACGACCTCAATACCTTACGTAAGTTTTAGGTACGTTAGGTACGGACCTCGATATCTTATCTAAGTTTTAGGTACGTTAGGTACGGCCATCAGTACTTACCCGGGTATCGGGTATACCCATAGATATAATACCCGGGTATAGGTACAAACTCAAACACCCTACCCGAAATGTGAAGTCGAGGGCACGTCAGGTGTGGACCCGGGTTTGTTTGTCAAACTTATTTCCTAATATTTTGACATACTTCGAAGTACTTGTGACGCCATGGCATCTGCGAGAAAACTGAATTCAATTTTGCAAGGGTATGTTAGGTAAGGTGCGTACCAAGGTGTACCCGGGTAAAATACCAGCACCCGGGTATGTACCCGCAACCGACACTTAGGTGCGTTAGGTACAGACCTCGATACCTTACCTAAGTTTTAGGTACGTGAGGTACGGACCTCGATACCTTACCAAATTTTTAGGTACTTTAGGGTACGGCCTCAAAAACTTACCCGGGTATGATTATACCTTACCTAGCATACCCTTGAATCATTAGGTGTAGCGATACCTTAGAACTTGTTTTATGCACGCAATTGAAGGCGTTCCCGCGCCGGGGATGTGTTTCCCTGCATCTATATGTTGCGACCGGAGGACCTTACTGCAACTTATCCTCTGCCTGTACAGATAGACCCTCCGCGTGACACCGGTCTGAACAAAAACCACGCGTCGTAATATCCTCCTAGCGCACGTCGCTGCAACACTTCCTGTACCAGCTGTATGCGGCTTCGAATGTTGCCGGCCGTGGTATGTTCGTTGTCTACTACCATACCTAGAATGCACAGCACAGCGAGACCAACAGGAAGAACGCCTCTCCCGTGCTTGCTGCTACCGTGCCAGGTATAGCGCGAAGGACTAACTGGTATCTTCAGTGACGGGCAGGAAAAATCCTCGTCGAGGTCGGGCTGCTGCTGCCGCTGCTTTGGCTCTGCACAGGGACCTGTATCTTGCCGCTGCGGCAAGAGCAACTACCGCTTCGTAAAACGTGTGACGATATTCGTCAAAAGCCGCGATCCTTGTTCTAGGAATACATTGGCGAATGGTGGTTATCGGCTGCTGTCGCCGTCGCTAACGGGAAATAGGGCAGTGACATTGAATCCGGAAATGTATAGGGCTCTGAGTCGGCACGACTTAAGTCACCGACTAGTTATTAGTCGGACTAATAGTCAGTCGTGAAATGGAGGTGCCGACTATCCGACTTACTTGGTTTCCTTAATTGTAGGAAGATTTTTCAATGCAGGATACAGCTTGTATCGTGAACTGCTGCAGGCTGCGGATACACTCACATGCCCTGTGACACTGCAGCGCGCGGCGGAATAGCCCATCTCTCTAGACGGTGTCGATGGCATGTTTTCGCGACAGGGCTCACTGTGAACAAAAGGCGTGGTTCACTAGACCCGGACAATGTAGAGTTACTGTTTTTTTTCCGGTGCAACTGGAGGGCTGTAGAGAAATGGCGGCGCTAGGTGGAGCTGCCCGGCTTGACGTTTGGTGTTTTTTCCTGCTCTGTACTAGTGTTTCGCTTGAACTCGCTCGGTGTTGTTTCGGTAACAACTCAATTTAATTGTGACATATTTTATTCCGATCCAGGAATGGGCAAGGACAGTGGGGGCAGTATGTAGAGCTGGCGATCACCCGACGAAACGCGCAAGGTTGGGAGATACGTTAGTTTACTTCGAAGCACGAACAATATCACGGAGGAATCCAAGACCCTTTCTTCTGGGGATAATTTCCGCACCGCTATATTGAATTCGCTGTTGCGCTTGTATCCCCTTCGGGTGATATTGCGACTGAAACAAGTGCTGCCACGGTCCTCTAGTCCGGGGTAGAGAACTGCCTGGTACATTTATTGTACCTTTGGTTTTGTACTTCTCTTGTGTAAACTGAAGAACTTTTTTTAGGCTGACGTGAATCTGTAGGTAATCTATTGCGCTTTCCTTGCATAGAATGAAGCCAGATAGCGTAATTTTCGCTCCGGCGGCGTCTTCAGCGAGATCCTCCGGAAGCGCTCCGGCGGGTCCACCGGGGGCGCCTCGAGCGGGGCCCCCTTGGCCGGGAGAGGGGGGGTGTACTCGTTTCATGCACAGCCGGGGGGGTTAGCTTGCTTCGCTCGCCTGACTTCAGTCGCTTTGCTAGCCGGCTTACCGAATAAAGTCAGCCGGTCGGCTTCGCCGACTAGCGACTACGAGTAGTTATTAGTCTTACAATCTACCGACTCACAGCCCTAGAAATGTATCATATTTTTCAAGTAACAGGTTTCGAACATAAGAACCCTGAAAGGTGTAGTCGGTAGTCGATATGTTGTTGAAATCTTAGTCCTCGTTACGTTGGCGTTTTTGCGTGCTATGAGTTACCATCAAGGTTCGAGCCAATTAAGTCAGCGTGCGCCCTCAATCTATGTCGTTTGGAGCCTCTCGTTGGTTGAAAACGGTGTGTTCTGTGCAGTGTAAACGGGTCTCGCGTAGTTGAAAATGTCGGCTCTACCGAGGATTTGGGCTCCCCTCGGAGATCGAATTTGGTTTCTCTTGACTTTTGTCGTTAATGGATTCTGCTTTTTTTTTCGTTGTGTTATGTTTTTATTCCGCCCTCTCCTACTGTTTCTTTCGAGACTAGCTGATACTGTTTTGGGATATGGCTCCTACGCAATCCTCCGGCTTTCCTTGCGCTTGTGCTCGGTTCGACAACAACGCTTTTTTTGTTTTGTTTTCTGCTACCTCCGTCACCCTGCCCTGTTTTCTCTTCTCGAGATCAGCACAATCCTTCGTGACGTTTTTTTTTAAATGCTACAGTGCTCGATAGTCCAGTAGAACTTGCAAGACAAAAGGCCGCTCAAACGTACTTGATAGTCGAATCTCACCGACTTCATGTTTATTGTTTTCGAGCGTGCGCGCTTTTGAGTACTACTAATAGCTATGATAGTGTTTCCTAGACACTTGTCCATTGGCGAGGGGATGTCCCCGGAGATCAATGTTGGCGAGATTGGTGCTACGAGCTCTAACGTACGAAGTTTGAGTACTACTAATAGCTATGATAGTGTATTCCTAGACACTTGTCCATTGGCGAGGGGATGTCCCCGGAGATCATTGTTGGCGAGATTGATGCTACGAGCTCTAACGTACGAAGTATACCCGTTGTTGGTTAGATAGCACTATGCCACTAGACCACTAAGTCACTGTAGTATCAAGGTGCGGGTCTGTTAGGATCGCATTTCTTCATCCCACGGTAGGGGTTGCACGTTTTAGGGTCAAATGTTCCTGACCGGTTGAGCTCCTGGAGTGAGGAACTGCCAGTTGAAAATATCGTTTTACGAGTGCATTTGTTTTAGGACTAGCGGATATAATTGTTGATTGGGTTGCGCGAACAAAAATCTTGGAAATCATGTTTCGGGTGAGATATTGAGCTCCCCATGTCAGGAGCTCAGGAGCTTATTGCTGCACCCCTATCGTGGGATGACTCATTAATCTTACCTACGTGTGCTCTACCCTTTCCTATTACGTTTGCTATGTGTGCATCCCAAGAGCAGTCTTTTGATATATCTACGCCAATGTATGTATGCTGGTCTACGATCGGTAATTCATCTTCTCCCCACTTCCATTTGAATGCTACCGGGTTCTCCTTATCTTCGTTACATA
>JBBMKB010046671.1:0-30205 GCA_037833945.1 Alaria marginata | reverse complement strand
GCCCGCCGATATTTTCCTTCAGGGATTTGCCCTTTATCCCGCCTTTGTCCGTATTTAGTTGGAGATGCACCGTACGGTCCAAGGTGGCTGCCTGGTAGATTACGCGTTTCTCTACAAAACGTGGTACCACCGTGGAAGCCATGTTGGACAGCGGTGGCACGAGCACGCACCCTTGCCGAAGACTCTGATCCACGTCAAACGTATCCGAGCACTCTTTGTTGTCCAATCGCACGCAAGCTCGCATGCCGTTGTGGCATTGTTTGCGATTGGAGCAGTGAGATGTGCGATATTACCGCTGTCGGAGAGCACCTGGAAGCGCTTTTGTGGAGACGCTTAGGAAACTGGCTTTGGGGTATCGATACTTTTTCAAGGCTGCCTTGGGTGGACACATAAGCATCGCGCAAGCAAAAGGTAGTAATTGGAGCAGTAAGATGTAGAAGAAGGTAGCCGCCTGAGGACACTTAGAGGTGGTTCATTGAGCTCGGGATAACGGTACCGATTGGAAATCTGAAACGACGCGTATGGCTGCCGATGGAGGCCATATGTAACTTTGGAAACGGTCGAGGACCCAAGGTAGGCCCTGAGCCTGGGATGCGTGCACGGCCGGTGCTGAAAACGGAAGCCTGGACATGCTGGAGTGGAATATGGCGCACGACTACCCCTGGTCCGCATGGGCACCCCAATCGGGAGCCGCAAAGGGGCATCTTCTAGGTGGCGAGCGGGTACACGCTCGTAATAACCCCTGGGATACCTCCGGGATATGCATTGAAGCTGCGGGTCGAGGGCACCTGCACGGTTATCAGCGAGCATAAACAAATTATTTCCACTAGAATGCAAATACATGTAGCGTAGCAGCCATCAAAGGACATTTCGGGGTGCCTCAACCGACACGGGTTAACGGCTTTCCCTGGGACATACGCACATGCACGTCTGCCTCTGTTGGCATGGCGCCTGCGCCTGGACATATGTTGGTGGGCTCGGGCCCAAGGTTGCCCATGGGACAGCGAAACGCGAACTCTCGCTGCTAAGTTGGGTTCCGGTGACATAAATGAGTGGACTAGGCCAAATGACTTTCCTGGAAGCGCTCAATAACAATAACTCAAGGAAGTTGGTGTCATAAGTGTAGTATGAGATTAAGGACGTGAGTGGGTACTGGTGACATGTAATGCGGTTACCGCAGCGGAAGGTTTTTCTTGTTTGACTGCCGAAGCCGCTGTTTCCTTGAAGAGGTGAGAGGGAATGGCGTCAGGCGATGCCGTCTTTGCCTTGAGAACCATTTGTTTCTCGCGCTGTGTTTCGAGGTTTATTGGAGTACAATTAAGGCTTGATAGCGTGGTAAAAACACACATAGATCAGTATCAGACCAACGACAGCCCTGGGACGAGTACAATGTTTTCCCGGCATTCCTGTAGATAAAGTAACCCTATCTCGAACCTGTGTTTACCTTTGCAGTGGTCATGTTTAAGTGGCGAACTGCTTCGTCGACACCCGTCTCGTCGAGTCTACTGTATATGTTTATTCGCACTACTGCCCGTAATAGGTAGACGTTCAGGGTCGATCGTCTCGACCAGGTTTAGTTCTGTCACCAATGCCGTGTTACGTTGCATTGTTTCGCAGTAACCACCTCAGGCGTAGCAGAAAGAACAACGTTCCAAAGTTCTCACATAAACCACACGTTTTGGGGTAAATGTTGACATGGTCGCGCAACCGCACCAATTCATTTAGCCATGCCACCCCTTGTAATCGAACAAGGTTGACCATCGCAGGTCAGCGTCGGTAAGACCGTCAGCCGTTGGCTGTGGCCAATCGAAGAAAGTTCAGGTGGTTTCTGGGCTCTCCTGGTCGAGTTGACATAATCGCCGCACCGACGTAGTGGATCGAATCAACGTATTTAGAGTAGTATATGCTCTTTTCACGTTGTGCGTTGTGGCAGCATGCGTTTGTGATCGTTCCACCCCCTAAGAATGGGCACCTGCCTACGAGCCAGGCAGCCTCCGGTGGGACCACCAAGATAACGATTTCGGCTAGCGCGGCTGCTGTAGTTTGGGTTATTTGTTCGGTGTACGGATATTCGTACGACACAGCTAGATCTCGACTCGATGTAATCCTTGGTGTTCAGGTTTCCATATATACCTCGTACAGTATCTGTCGAGAATACTGAGGATTTTAGAGTCGATGAAGCGTAACGACCGAGGCTTCAAATACATGTCTTCCAAACCGGGTCGCACACCTATGCAGAAGGCGCTAGCCAAGGGGAGGGGAACACTGGACATGCTGCATTACCTGTATGAGGGTATACCTGTTGATTAGGTTTTGCACCAGACGTATGCAGGCATGCTACCCGACGTGTGGTATGATTTTACTCTTAGGCAAAAGAGCCTGCCCTTGTACGAGCGGACACGTTTGGTTGAAGTATGTGACGAAGCTTTAGTCTCCGTCTTTCTTGACGCGGTAAGGGTGGCCAATACAGAGGATGAGGCCGGAGGAATATACCTCTGTCTGCCAACAATATCAGTGAACCCATCATGCCCCTAACGCCCAGCTCGTCTGCTAATACCGCATCCAATTGGATCGACTAAGTGGTGCGTTGCATGGTAGTACATATGTGGCGGGACGGGTGTAGGTTTGGTGTACTTGGTTGTGGCAAGCTTGCAACATCATAGTTATGTCGGGATTGTGGGCACGTTTATGTGCTCCTTGTTGTGCAAGGATTCGAGTTGGGTTCGAATTGGGTGTACAAGCATTACGTATACATCCGTCGCGTACATCTGTTCGGATATGGGTTCTGGTGGATGAATGCCAGTAGCAGCAAAACAATGGCACTCTCATCATGGAACACGTTGACCACATTCCTGCTCGTTTTGTCATTCGATACCACCGCGGTAGAGAAAGAACGGTTTAATGTGAAGAACACACACACACAGGGGGGTGCGAGACTATACTAAACTTTAATAAGGCTTTTAATTTGGGGAGGCAATTGGTGAACCGTTTGCGAAGTGGTCTAACTGACAAATACCCCACTGATACCTTCATAAATGGCGTCGTCGACAGACCATAGGTGTATGGGTCGATTCGTCCCACGGTAGAGGTGTAGCAATAAGTCTGACTGAGCTCCTGACATATGGAGCTCAATATATCACCCGAAACATGACTTCCAGAATGTTCGTTCGCGCAACCCGGTCAACATGTCTATCCGCTAGTCCTAAAACAAATGCACTCACAAAATAATTATACTTACCGGGAGTTTCTCACTTCAGGAGCTCAACCGGTCAAGAACGGTTGCCCCCAAAAAGTGCAACCCCTACCCTGGGATGACTCGGTCGTGTGGTCGAGTCTCAGAATCCACAATCATAAACTTTTACGACTTTCCCCATGTCAAATTAGAAACTACTCTCCCCGGTACCCCCTGAAATTGGAACCGCGTGGATATTGATACGTCCGCCCGTATATCGGGCCGACCTGCTATCCCGCCGGCCTAGGGGGAGGCAGTGTCACCAGGTCTAGTTTGGGTAGGCAATTGGTTAACATTGAGCAAGTGGTCAAACGGACAAATGCCCCACAAATATCTCATCAAAAGTATATACATACCATATAAAGACCACATCAATCACCATACTATTTTCCTGGTATTTTCAATATTCACTATTCACACACTAAATCCTAGGTTGGAAGTACAGAAGGAGACGCCGGGAAGACGTTCCCGTAGTGCCAGCTGGTAGGTACGTCCTTCCAGACGATACAACACCACCCAGCGATTCTGCTTTTATTTTATAACTACAATAGAGCCGGAGACAACGAGCACGAGCACCGGCGAGAGCACATGACCACCGTCGATGGAAAGCGCGTCGTAAAAACGTATACAGGCACAATAGAGTTGAATAAGAAAAGCTTGAAACGCCAACATGTGTCTTAAATGTACCTGCTTTATCACGACAAAGGGCTTCAGAACTGCTTTATACATGCCTGAAATGTTTTGAGCGCCACGTGGCACATCCTACTCAAACAGCAATGAGTTTTGTTGGTTGAGGTAAATACTTACTAAGTATTTCGCGTAACACGTATCATAAACCTCTTGTTCCCTGATCTGAGTATTTCCAGACTAACTGCTACGTTTATAATTCCCTTAAACGCCCCTTTTGGAAGGGACTTTCGTTGCCTTACGAAATATATGCAATATAGGGTCGAAAGCAGCATACACCAAAACTTCAATGCATTCAATTCCAAGGTTACACTCAAACCCAAAATACAAGAAAAATGGATTATCAGATTCAATCGAAGTGCAAAACCCATAAAATTCAATATCAATGAAATCTCGTGCCCTAAACTTCATCATCAACCCGGTAATCAGCACTTAGTTGCCGTAGCTGGTAGCGTCTGCCTCAGTAATCCAACGGTCATGAGCTGGTAAACGAGGTTGGAAACAAGTGCACCATATCTATAACTCGGGCATCTGCAAAAACTTAAATCGAAACCTAAAATGCCCAAAACGTAGCCTCGATTCCCGAAACTATAGTCTCTAATACCAAACATCATAGTCTCTAACCCCGATAACGGAGTTTAACATGCTGAAATAGTGCCTCGAACCCTACAAATAAGGTCCACAAGTCCGAAAAACAGAAGATCATATCCCACGAACGGAATCTCGAATTCCAAACACAGAACCTCGAACCTTAAAGACAGAACCTCAAACGCCAAAAACAGAATATCAAATTCCAAAAACACAGTTGCTATAATACCGTAAGACCAAGACCCAAACATACCGCCATTCCAGATACCAATATCACTATCAGCTCAAACGTAGGAGATAAATTAGATGTGTGAAGTTTGACAAAACTCCGAGTCAAAGAAAAGTTTCGCTAAAAAGTTATAAGTCGTAACCTTAAGAACACCATCTCCAGAACCAATTTCCTGTGAAAACGAAAGTCATTCTTACTAATTGGTTTAGTCGGGAAGTCATCGTGCTGGAATGTTCACTGCACGCGACATTTTTCAAGCTCTTTCTTCTCGACAAGCTCCCCCAGGAAATGCTGACGTACACCAATGCGCTTCGAATTCGAGTTGTTTACAGGGTTAAGGCTCATCCGAATCGCACTGTTGTTGTCCTACAAAACCGGGATGCACGCATCTCAGAATCGAGCATGGGAAAACGCCACACAGGCAACAGGAAAAGTAATTCTCTATAACCTACTGCCGTCGCAACATACTCCTCCTCAATCACGGAGTGTGGAGTGCACTTCTGCGTCCTGGACACATGTTCACAACCATTTCGTCTACGTGTATTGCTGCAATAACAGGAAGAGACCTTGCCTCGATCAATCTGAAAACGCAGAGATCCGCAAGGCTCTGCTCACAACCAATACTCTTCAGACGGTGGGGTGTATTATTGTGCCAATACCCCGCTTGTTGCAAGCAGTACAGACTGCGAATAAGACGCACCTGGTAATAATTTTGGCCAATAAAACTCTACAGCGTTTAGGTATACGCGACAAAGCCACTTCTGTCAGCTCGGCCTAAACAAACGTCGGCTGCACGTTCAAATCGCATAAGTTTAACTGCAACTCGCACAAGATAGCAGCCATGAAACGAGTACCAGGCGCGGCAGGAGGTGGGGAAAATATGTTATTGTTGTCAACTCCGCCGCGTTCGCTTAATCGTCTAGCTTCCAGTCGCGCTTTCGCTTTCACTACCTTACTGGCCTCATCTGACTCCCACGCGAAGACCCACTTTGCCGATGCCGCTTTGTAGCTGCTGTGCGACTCCGAACGTTCCCGGAGAGCTCCTGATCAATCGTATACAACCAGTTTCCACTGTACGTCGAGTCCATCGTCCCTTGGAACGGGCCTTGGTCCGCAAGCTCACTTACATGGAAGATTGGCAGAGGAGGGGGGCTGTTGGGTGGGGGCTGGTCGAGAAGGGCATGGTCAGATGGCCTCGATGCAGTTGTCGCCGGGTGGTACGCTCTCATCCTCGTACGTGTCTAACCCGGTTGGAAGAACTTATTGTCCAGGGAACCCTCGAAGACGTCAGGGTTCTCCATACCCGGTGGCGATGACGGCAGCATCCCCCCCGGCGGCGGCGGTGACACCATCTGTGGCTCCGGCGTCATATCCGGCGTCATCATAAATGGCACCGTTGATGTCACCGACGTTCCCGGCAGTACTGGCGGTACTGGCGGCACCGGTAGTACCGGTGGCACTCACGGCACCGGCAGCACATATATATCTTGAAAATCGGCGTTCCACGCCTCCAGTACGGCGGTCGCCTCCGCATCAGGCGCAGCCGCGATGATCGTCACGCGCTTCATCTCCCAGGTACCATCCAGCGTGTCGCTCCTGTGACCAGATCCCTTGAGGACCTAGCTGCAGTGCCGAGGTTGGCTCCGCCACCTCTTGAGGTAGATGAACCACTCGGCCGTGATATCCGGCTTGTGAATGCGGTGCACGCGGCGATATTTGATTTGCGAGAAAGCGAGGGTGGTGGCCAGCGAAATGCTCTAATCAACAACGTTCGCACGACGACTTGTAGCCAGCGTTGGTTGTGGTCGCCGTGGTTTTCACGCTGGTGTTCATGTAGATGGCCGCTTCCTCCAAAATTATTTAAGGTCGGGGAATTTCCTGGGGAACAGCCGGGGGGGCTCAAGGCAAGCGACACATGCTACGATAGGGGTGCGCCCGTTGTTTCGTTCTCGGATTCCTCACTTTATGGCGCCCTCAACCTCGCCAAACAACTGTTTGTTGAGTGAATTGAAAGCGCAACTCGATAAACAAACCTATGTGGTCTAGGTATACAACACAATCCGACTGGTAAACAAGGGGTTTTCACCATTTTGGGTTAAGGAGCCCCGTCATCGAGAAACATAATAGTCCAAACGTGTTACCTCTATCGTAGAACTCGTCAAGCGGCCATACCGCCTTCCTGGACCAGGCCGAGAGCGCGCTCGAACACACCGTTGTGCTTCGGCCCGATGACCCCCGTGTGGCGGTGGCGGATGCTCCTGTCGCTTCAAGTCTTCGGGAATATCTCGTTTACGAACTCGGCACCGTTGTTTATTCCGAAGCAGATGACGGCATAATCGACGTTGGAAAAACATTTCGTTGTTGTGGCGGTCACGTCGACCGCACTTTTGCTCTTTAGGGAGTAAAGTTATCCCATGCGCGTCGCCTCAACGTTGAACAGGATCAGGCACGGAGCCCCCCCAGCAGACGCGATTTTTCCGGGACCGGCAAGGACAACGACGAGACGCTGAATGGGTTGGGTCTTCTAAGAGAAAGTCACCGTAGGCACCGACGCACGCCTACCCTTCGCCTGCCCGCACCCACTGCAAATGAGTAGGGTCCCCGTCAGGTTGACGGGATGCTGCCAGGTCGTCTCGCGCGGAAGAGTGGGCGTGGGCACTGCACACGTGGACGACGTTGATGTCTACCACCTTTATACCGGACACCGGGGGCGAGTACGTCAGCAGCAATCCCGGATCAAACGCGAGGGAAGGGGAGAGATGGAGGTCGACCGGAGGGGTTGTCCGCGGTGAGGCTGATGATGTATGCACCGACGAGGGAGGAGGGGGGCGGGAGCCTTTCGCCGCTAGTGCAGGATATATCACTACCCGCAGTCCTCGCGTCCTCTCCGGTGGTATCGCCGCGAGCACCGGCACACGAGGGGGGGCATGTCAAGGTGTACTGTATAGCTACTGAACGGTCAACTACTCCATCACCCCCGGCGAAAGTGGAGTGGGCAGTAGCGTCAGCGTCCTCATTAGCGGCACCACAACCGGCACAGGCGGACAGGGGGAAAACATCGGGGGTTACTCAACCACTATTTAGAGGATCACGGCCACCTCGCCCCTGGCGTTGATGGCATGGGCAGTAGCGCGGGCGTCCGTGTCGACGACAGCAACACATACAACGGCACACGACGGGGGGTACTCTACGCTGTCCTGCGGTCTACCGCTACCATAACCCTCGGTGACGGTGGCATGGGAAGTAAAGCCGGCGTCCTCACCGGGGGTATGACCACATCCACCGGTGCATGGGGTGGGAGAGGAGTGGTTAGCGCCGTCGCTACTGGGAGGTTATCGGCTCCCACCACTCACCTGTGGGCGTGGCATGGGCAGCAACGCCGGCGGTTTCACAGGCTGCATCATCACAGACCCCGGCGCACGAGGGGAAAGGAGTCGGGCTAGCTCTGTCGCTACTCATTTTTTACCGCTACCGTCAATCTCGGCGACGGTGGGATGAACAGCGACGCCGGCGTCCCAACAGGCGGAGTCACCACAGGCACGGTCGCCCGAGGGGGAGGGGGAGGGCGTTGTCTGTGTCGTAACTGGAGAGTGTACGGCTATCATCACCTTCGGCCACCGTGGTATGGGCAGCAACGCTGGCGTCTGCACAAACGTCATCAATACAGGCATTTGCGCACGAAGGGGGGGGGTGGGGGTCGGGGGGCTTGGGGGGTGGTCGTCAATGCCGGCCTGCCAAGCATAGGATATGGCGGGGGCGGAGATGCATTGCGTTCAGTCGAGGACCTCGTCTGCCCATAGTGAAAGTTAAACGGCCACCCATCAGGTAGGCACCTGTTGCATCATGGGTTATCGCTTGTTTCGCCTAGACAGTCAAGAAAGGAATGAAACATACACTCTCCATGGTCACATACATGTACATCGTGTTTGCTGTAGATGATCTGGTCCTTACCTATTCTACTGCTAGTGGGATACCATCGCCAATGTATACGTTGTCGCTCTCGGAGGGGAAGGGGGTGCAGGTTGTTTCAAACCGTGCCCTTTAGGCGTAATATAGGGTGTCGCCAGATCATCGACTATCCAACACACAACCGCTACTCGAAATGACACTTCTGACCACCCACATCACTAACGCACGACACGACGGCAAATATTGCGCTTTCGAGGAATGGGACGGTTCGTCGGAAAGCGGCTACTGCCACAGCTACTGTTACTTCGTTTGCCGTTGTTGCTGCTGCTCGAAGCGATGTCGTTGCTGCTGCCGGGTTTACAGTACCTCTTACTGCCAATGTCTCTCCTGCTACTGGTACTGCTCTACCCCGTGCTGCTGCCGTGCTGGTCATACCATTGGTGCTGCTCGAGTGATGGCTGTTGGTGTTACTGGTTGTACTGCTGTATCTCGTACTTTCGTACCCGTTGCTGCTCCATTTAAGGTTGATTCTGCTGCTGCTGTCCTCGCTGCTCATGGTATTGGTGCTGCTGCTGCACTCCCTGTTGGCGTATGGGAACGGGGCATGCAAGCAAAGGTAAAATAGCTGTCGTCGCGTCGATATCGTTCAGGAATACGTTGCGCGGGGGGTTGGGGTCTTGTTTGAGTATGACGACTGCGCCGCACTTGCACTCTAAATTACCAACCTGGTCGCACTTGAACTAGCGAGGCTGGGAGTCAGCGGCGTGGGTCCCCGTCTCGGCGCCCTACGGTTGGTGCAGGTTTGGGGACTTCCTGGCGGCGTCCTATACGCTGCCACCGTTGGCTCTGGTGTCCTTCTCCGAACATTTGGTTTTTTTAAATGCTGGCTTAGCCTCCTCTACAGCCTCGACTTTGCAGCTGTTTCTACGGAATCCTGTTTCCCGGCCTTGGCCGTGATACTGATGGTGACCAGCACCATTTTTCCTGGGCCACCCCGATTACACTGGTGGTAGCCGGGGGTGGAGACTATCCCTGGTCCGTCATGTCGTTCACCTCCAGTAGCGAATAGACCTTGTACTGAACCGTCAACCACCTTCCTCGTATCTTCCAACTCCCAGTGTGTCGTCCGCACTCGGCCATTGATATGGGCCAGGGTCGGGCTGGGCTCGTACTGCAACCTGATTTTGTTGAGCACATACTCCAACGAAAGGCACGGCAATATGTGAAGGTTGGCCTGTTGATCCGACTTCAGAATACCTCCTTCTGCCAAATTTTCCCTAAAGATTACCATCCTCAAACCTGAAGGGCAGGTATCTCTCCATCTATAACTTCTACATTGATTTACTCGTGCAAGAAACACTGTTGATCGAGGTCGTCGTTCGGTACGTTTGTCCGGCGGATTTCGACGATTGCGAGACTAGGGCTACCAAGCCCGTAAAACTTGCGCATAAGGAAATAATCGATGGCGATTGCGGGTGTTATATCTTCATAGACTCTGCGGGCCGCCTCTTTCTTCTCTCGCCCAAAGTGGTTTCCTAGCTCCCCCCCTGCCTGTTGCGTTTGGGCCCTGAAATAGAGAAGAAACATTAGTTTTATCAAATGACCCCTCGTACGCCTGTAAGGCACCCCTTTGATGCCATCTGCTTGAATCAATGGAAGAAACTATCTTAACATGTCGTCACGTTTGGGGGCTGGCTTACCAGGACAAACTACAAAAGTGTCTGGCACACTACGTTGCTATGCTTGCTGTGATTCCATTTTTCCTCCTTCAAGCCGGTGCCTCTCCTGCTCGGCTCTCTCTGTCCGCTCTCTCTGCCGCGCCTGTGCTTGCATCCGAAATTGCATTGTATATGTTCCGGGCGTACGCGCACGATTTTACCGTCACGCGCGTTTGCTCCACCCTCTGGCGGAGACTGATCCCCCACACGTGCGTCACCGGCCTCGCCCGCGGCATATGCCCGGGTATGTTGGGAATCGATCCTGCTGCCACCCCTGTGATCTCTGTCTGGGCGCCGCTGTCGGTTGGCAGTGGTAGGCCCGCCCGATACCCCATCACGCTGAAAACTAAAGAAACTCTATTTCGTATTGCTTACCCGTTAACAAGTTCTCCTGGCGAGGCCTCAACCAGCAGGTGCTGCAAAGTACTCAAACCACGCTAGGGTGTAAATATCGTCAACTATCGGGTCGTGGTAGTTGGCCATGGATCCAGCTATCGCCTCTATGACCTCTGTCTGGGCAGCGCTGTCGCTTGGCAGTGGTAGTCTAGCCAGACCCTCCACCACGCTGAACTAAATAAAACCTGTTTGACATTGTATACCCGTGAACCCACCCCCCTGGCGGGGGCTCAACTCGCAGGTGCTGCTAAGTACTTAGACCACGCTAGCGTGTAAAGGTCGCCCACTGGTCGATAGCCGGGTCGCGGTAGTTGGAAATCGATCCAGCTGCCGCCCCTATGATCTCTGTATGGGGAGAGCTCTCAGTCGGCAGTGGTAGTCCCAACCCAACCCTCCATCAAGCTAAAAGCTGAAAAAAACTTTTTGGTATTGCTTGCCCGCGAACCAGTTTAACGGGCGTGGCCTTAACTAGCAGATGCTGCTAAGTGCTTAGATCACGCTAGCGTGTTAAGGTCGTCCACTGGTCGACAGCCGGGTCGTGGCATTTGACAATCAATGCATCTGCCTCATCTTTGCAATCTACGTGATACTCCGGCCGCGCTGCTTTATTAGATGCTTTCCTCTTTCAAGGTATAAGTCAGTGATTCCCCTCGATCCTGCCAGGGTGAGCAGAACAATTTTACCAAGGGCTTTACCGTATTATTTTTTAAGTATTTTAAATATGTCAGTTTTTGTTTTTTGTTTAGTACATTTCTCCCAAACACAGCCGAATGGACGCCGGAATAAAAGTAGCCGTTGGAATCAATCTACCTTCTCTTTGACGCTTTTGACACACACATAAAATATATACCAGGTACACGTTAGACACCACCACTCCTACTTCGGCTGCCTATAAAAGCGCGCCACCACCGCTGCTGCTGCTGTACTGCTGATGTGCGGCTGGTGCTGCTGTTGTTGTTGTGTTGCTCTCTCTTTTTGAAAAACCCAAAACACTCTCTACCAGTCACCTGCTATGTTGTTGTTGCGCTAAGCATATACGTGCTGCTTGACGTCCACCGAGCATTTTTTTATACTTTTTCCTCCGAGATTTTTGCAATCAATACAGAAATCATCCTCCAAGTCTAACACTCCGTGCACTAATTATATACCAGGTATATTCTGCGCTACTTTCACTTACAAAAACATAAATTAACTTAATCAGCTTTGCATCAACCCGTCTCCGAAGAGGTAACTTGTAGCCTATGACGTACAACACATCTATGATGTAATTCATGACAAGCTGGCTGGTATTTTGGGCCTTGTAAGAAGTCGGAAAGCCTCTGTACTGAAGTTAGTGTAGAACGCATTCTTTTCCACAGAAGAAATCAAATTTATGTTCGTTATTAGTGTTGTGTATAGTAGGGCTACAGTAGTGATGTATTCTTATCCAATGGGATTTTTTGTCGGGATCACCGGCTTTTTATATTTTAATCCCAAGGTATGTAGCATGACGTCCAGTGGGATGCCCCATAGGAACCGAAGCCATGAATTTCGTCCGGACATCTGGCGTAAGGCCACAACAAACATACAGCCGTGCTTCCAAAGGAAGGGCCTATGTCTGAAACTGGTTAAAGCCACGCAAGCCTCGTATGTTTCATAATGTACATACCTGGCACATGGTACTCTATTAATAGTCACTGTCCACGTCAAGGAAATGGTTTGGACGGCACTCACGTGTAGGAGCGTCCAGAGCTAGCCGTGTACGTATGTATGAGGCACACGGATACGATAGCAGCAGCAATGTGCAGTCCACAAGCAAACGTTGTTTTCGCATGTTACGTATCACGGGCTGTTTGAAAAAAGCAAGGAACTCTAGACGACGGGGTGCGGGATCACGAATCATCCATCAGCAGTAAGGTTGGGCAGGGCCGTTTGCATTGACTGTTCAGTCACGCCCATAGGCGTACCAAATCAGCTGTTCGTGCGGCTGAGCAGAACGGTTTCGATTGGCTAGCCGGTGTGCGAACCCAATCAGCAAATCGTGCAGGTGAGCAGCGCCGTTTTAATTGTCTCCCCCTAGACTCGTCGCGCTGATAAGCGATTCGAAATGCTGTGATTGGTCGTTGGTCGGCTGAACGGCCTTTTGTTGGTATACGACATTACACCTACTAGACCGAGTAGACTATAAAGGTAACTATTTCATTGGTTGCGGCTGAACTGCGTTTCGAGTACGCCCAGAAGAACCATTAACTACAATCTACCTTGCGCCCGTGTTCGAACACACCCCACCTGCTGCCATATCTGTCTGGATCCTCATCTCCGGCATAGGGTTTCAAAGGTGCGAGTAGTACACACGAGACAGTGGAGAAAGTCATGGCTGAATCCTCACGGGAAGTTTGGGCGAGAGCTGCGGCAGCGAACATTGTCAGGCAGGACCAGATGAACATCGACAACAAGAGCGACAAGGTCTACCTTCCAGTGAGTGACGCCTAATCTATGCATCACCACTACTCTGTCCGTAGATCTAAGCACAGTTTTGTATTCAAATGTATCATCGAACGGACCTTGTATTTCCGGATCGATTGGTATGTACTACCAATAGTTGCATATCATGTATACGATTATCTTGTACCAACTGTTATACACCGACCGGTATCATGTTTTGATATTAATAGCAGTAATACTACAGCAGTAGCATATTCTCGTACGTAGACTACTGAAATACGTTTGTCTAGAGTAGGTGTTCAGGTCGTTTGAAGTGGATTGTCCTTCTGCCATTTGAGGTATTTTGAAGATGGTGACTGGCGTCGGGTCCGCTAGTAGTGACTGTCCGCAAAACGATGTCGGTCTTTAAAAGAAAATGTGCAGCGTTGGCTAGGCGCTGCTCTTCAAGCTGTGTCGGCTGGAATTTCGAGGCCATTGTACTGCTGTATTTCGCCGTAAACAACGTGGCCTCCGGGTTATGCCAGGCTTTCTTTGTGGCGTGGCATGCATTGTGCGTCCCCGCCGATGGCAAGCTCGGAGGTATCCCGAACTTCCTTAGGAAGAAGGGTTTGAGTCCGTTGTACTTAAGGTATTCAGCCGGTTCAACCTCCTATGCCTACACCGACCGGCGACTAGACCATCTTGTCTTGAGGAAAAAGTCATTGTGTTGTAGACGACTGATTGCGCCGGAGGTTGCCCGTTCACGTGTTCGGTCGATTAGCCGACCGAGAACAATCACGCGAGTACTCGTACACGATCACTCCCATGACCACCACCGATGACCGTGGGGCAGGTGGCTTGCAAACCGCTTGAAGTGGTTAAACTTACAGTGGGGACTGGCCCTGTTAGCCTCTACCGCAAATCGGCTGCGTGTACCTCAAACATCGTACCCAACGGAGCTGCCTCTGCTGTTTGTCATGGTTCTTCTCCCGTGTGCTGTCGGTGTTTTTTTCCAACAGCGGTGGGAGCCGAGGCACCAGCAGCAGCAGCAGCTGGAGCAGCAGAAACGCACGATGAACACTGAAGAGCTACAGCTTGAGGAAAAAATGAAGCTAGCACGAGAGGCAATCGTGTGGGTGGTTCGTCGAGTCGGCTCCCGGCCGACGTCAAGAAGCTTTCTGAATTTAGCGCTATCCTTACTTTCGGCTATGCGATCGCCTACCGTACACCACTTACTACGGGCAACTTGGCACTTCAAAGTGCGGTACGGGCAGAGCGTGATTGCGGAAGCTCTGGCCGGCGTGACCGAAGAAGATGTTGTGGCGTACGTGGAGGACCTTGTTCGAGGGAACATAGACATCCTGAGGTGCAAGGACATTCCGGCGCTTCTTCCTGACGTGCATAGTCTGCGAACCAACGAGGGGGCAGTGGTCATCCGCCATGCTTTGAAGCGGGAATGCAACTTATCGAATATAGCTCAGGTAAGCCGTGGACTTGGTGTGTAAATAACCGAAACAAAATCGTGAGCTGTGAGTTCAACCAGATGTGTAATCGACACTCAACTTCCCTAGCTGCGTGATACATCAGCTTCGCGGACTATGTATTCATGTGTGCACTGTGTGACCTCGCGGGAAGGATATAGGTCGGCGACCCCGTGGTTGTGTTGTCCATTTACGTGGATACAGTTTCAGTGGGCACCACGCTGTGGGTCATATTCAGCCTAAAAGGCTATTATAGGCCTACGGTAGCTCGCCAAATATGCCGGTTGACGGCACTCTTGTCCCTCCACAAACAGCTGTCAAAGATATCTCAAAACGCAAGGGGTGTTTGTGGTGGTTGTAATGAACGTAGTGTAGGATATCGGTATTGAGGTCGTACCGACCGCGCTTAAGTGCCGGGTATACCGGTACTGGGGTCGTACCGATTTTACTGAAGTCTCGGGCACCGGTAAGTTGAGTTCATACCGAGCGTACTGAAGTGCTGAGTACCAGTACTGAGTTCGTACCGAGCACACCGCATTGTATGGTTCCGGTATTGAGTTCGTACCGAACTTACAGACGTGTCGGGTGTCATCATTAAGGTTGTACCGAACTATTTCGGTAGTGGACAAAACAGGTTGATACCCCAGGTATACCCTACGAAAGTGCCGGGTACTGGTATTGAGTTTCTCCGAACTTACGGAAGTGTTGGGTACCCATTTCGTGGTCGTACCGAACTTACCCAACCATCGGGTACCGGCATTGAGGTCGTACAAAACTCCCCGATATGACGGGTACCGGTATTGAGATCGTACCGAACTTACCCAAGTGTCGGCTACTGGTATTTAAGCCGCATCAAACTACGCCGAAGACGTCAGTAGCGTATTTCCAAGCGGAACACCCCCGGTGTACCGCGATACGTACAGAGGAAACGGTGATGCCACCGCATGTAATGTAATCATCACACATCGCGACACGCCACAATGGCCCCTTGAACTGACTCTTTCTATTGTTTTTACGTGCGCAGGAGAAGGAGTGGGCAAAGGACAGGCTGGAAGATGCCATGTACCGGGAGTACGTAGCTGAAAAAGAGGTGAGTCGGTCAGTCAGTCATCCAGTCAGTCAGTCAGTCAGTCAGTCAGTCAGTCAGTCAGTCAGTCAGTCAGTCAGTCAGTCAGTCAGTTAGTCAACGATTAGAGTCAGTGAGTGTGCTGTCATGTGCAAAACAGCTTAGCATGCACATAACAAAGAACTCCCTGCTACGGTACCTGGTATGTGGTACGCAGCACCAGTGTCGGTGCAGTTCTTTTGCTACTGCGGTAGAGTTCGTGAACCCTGTATGTTCTCTTCCCCATGGCTCTCTGCGTGTGTCTTTTTGTTGAGTCCATTACCTGATATATTTCCGATAGCATATTGTACATCGTCAAAGGTATGCAGATGTTTGTGTGTGCAGTCTCTCGTTCTCCGCCGTTGTTGGGCGCTACCACATATAGCTGCATCCGCAATACCAAGTCCATTACTTATAAGTGTGTTCCTGCAACTGTGCACATCGCAAATACTCGAGAAATGTTCATAGCAGAACGCCTCCCGTGGGGAGAGATCGTGGATAAAGTCCCACTGTGATTGCATTCGCATGTTCAAGTCCCATCATCATTGCTATATATAGTACGGTGTTAAAGGGTGTTAGAGTAGCCCACCTAGATGCTACAGTATGATAGCAAATGTTAAACAACTGTGCTGCTACACGGGAAGCAGTTTTGGGCCCAATCGTTTCTGACCGACGAGACCCTTCAACTGAGGAACTCTGCCCAATATCATTTGATCATAATTCGTTTTATTAGTAGTTTCGTTGTATACGTAACCCTTGGGAGTGTTCATGAGTCAGCCCTTTCATTATTTGTCAAAGTCCGCATAGAGCTCCTGAAGTGAGGAGGAGTCTCAGGAAACGCATGTACCCTGCCACCGTAGCAGGTATGTGCGTCTGGATCAAATATTTACCCAACCTACAGTAAGGCTCACAGCATGGACCAGTGGCCACGCATTGTGACACACTTATCTCATTCAGACGCATACTCTGAAGCAATAACACGCTTGCACGTTCATTCCACTAAATATCCAAGATCGGCCGTCATTGTTATCACATCGAAAGTCGAGCATTTGGGTACGAAAAATGTGTGTGTCGAGCCGTAGTAGTCTCTCAAGTCAACCTACTTGTCTGGTCTCCCAATCACCCCTTGTTCTTTCAATCGCTCATGGTACGTGAAACCTTTCTGTATTTCTTGTGCGCCCACTCCTTGTCCTGCATACGTACACAAAGGTAGCATGGCCTAAATACGTTGAATTGAGCGTTCAAGTAGTAACGCGAGATGCACGGTCACGCCGCACCTCTTGTGGCCGTGACACATCGCGAAAACCCTTAAACCCAATTAAATGCCCAGTGGGTCGAGTCGATACCATCTTTGCTTACGTGTGCAAGAGAAGGAGTGGCCTCCTAAAAGGTTGCAAGATGTTATGTACCAAGAGTATTCGAATGACCAGAGGGTTTTTAAGTGATCATTCAAACAAAGACATCACCAGCGCTCGTTTTTCTGAGTAGACCCTCGACATCATCTTCCCCGCTGCTTGTTTGTGATATGCTGACGCTTCTTGCGCAATGAATGTGCGGAAATTATGTCTCGTTTGTACGAGTAGTACTCAACACACAGCACATAAAACGACATTCAAGAGCATAAAATGTGAAACATTCGAGGTATTGTTTAAGTTGCGAGCAGTACAAGGTAAGCGAGTTACTATGCTGCACGGCCGCACAGAGTACAAGGGCCCCCTTTGAGTTACAAAATAAATCAGAAGGATGAGATCCGCGTCGTCCGACTCAGCACCTTTGAACATTTCATTTTTGTGTAGCATGCCTTCTGCCAGTGCACACGTTTGACTAAAGTCACAATGATCACCAGCGCGAGTCTTTCTTGAGAGCTACCCTTTGTTATCTATTCGATGCTGTACTGTAGTAACACAGTGAAACGTAATATCTGTATACCAGATAGCATATATCCGTAGGGTATACGTTTCTATCTAGTTGTCTGTGACCGCAGAATGGAGGTGTTTCTCTACCACGAATGTTCAGTGTAATATATTAGGATACTGGACGTGCCGGATGTCGATGACAGAACAATCCGTAAAAGGTAAATAAACCAAAACAAGAACACGGATTGAGTCCCCCCATCAGCATAGGTACGCATTCTCTCGATTCCAACTCCCTTCGAACCCCATATTTGCAACTATCATTGGCTGCTAGGCTGCACTCGCTGGTCTCGACATAGCGAATGCTTCAGCCAGGGCGTTTAGGTCTCGAAGTCTGACGCCGGACAGCAGGCGGCGTTCAACACGGCGGACCGATTATCTACGCCGGTCTAGATCGCTCTCGACCGGAAGCGAGGTGTGTGAAATGCGTGAGAGGTGCTCATCTAGTCTACCAGGGGTATGCGTAGTGTACACCCACCGTAGAAAGTAGAAGCGATTCTTAGAGCGCTGTAGTATCCATCTAGTTATTCGTAGAAACGATATCATAATGCGTTGCACAACCGTTTATATGTCGAGTATGCATCCATTTAAAACCATAAGTATATGTGGTGGACCAATTTCGCAAGCCAGCTGTATTAATGGTGGAATGTGCAGACTTGCCAATGCATCGACCTACACTACCGCGGCATCCGCTTGCGTGTGGCTGCCTATTTAAATGTCTCCTTCAAACATCAAAAATGATTTACTAACATTTTTCAACTCCCCCACACCCATAATTTTATGTACATCTAACAGAGATGCCAGATGTTTAATCCAGTACTTATAGTCCACGCTAATAGCAGGATCTCTCACACCTTCCGCTGATTGACGTTCCGGTGGTAAATTGGTAGCATTTGTTGCACACTCTAATTGTGTAGGTGCGTCTCTCATGCCGCTGACACTACAACATTGTTATCAGAGAGAAATGACCCTTCTATCTGAATAACGCATTTTGAAAAACGATTTGCTTGCTTCAACCCATATGCCTATAGCAGACGTGTCTTACGATAAAAGTAGCCCGTTTGGCGACTACTGTTTCTGAATGATGCGGCTCATAAACTCAAATCCGTCAGGGTGTCGTTCTGGTTTTGGGATGTGACTTGTTTGAATACCTAGGCCAACTCTCTCGTAGCATGCGCGAGTAACGAATGCCATATGGAGCTATACAAAAACCGACGACCGCCCTCTCTGACAGTATTGGCGTGGCCCATGCCCCCTTCGGCTACGTGTAACATAAGTGCAGGTGGTAGACACGATTGAGAAACTACCGGTGCCTACCCCTCTTGACGATGACGACTACAAAGATATCTGGATCGCCGAGCCTCCGAACTCTTCACGAGCATTACCCACCAGGAGGATCAACAAGAAACCAATCCCAGACCATGCCGACGAGTGTAGGTCTAACAGCAGCGAGGGTGGCACACCGGATGCGAAGACTTCTCCTTCCCTTTCTTCATCTACCCAAGAGAGTGACACGCCGGGGGCTAAGGCTCGTCGTTATGCTAAATCACCCCGCGAAGAGCCATCATCTATGGGGGTCAAGATTTGTCCACCTCTTTCCTCGTCAGACGAACAGGCAGCACCCACGCCGCCACTTACACCACCGCGCATGTCGCCACCAGCCGTTTCCAATCAGCCACCGTTCATCGAACCGATTCCACTCGACCTGAAGGCACCTTCACCTCCGTCACCTCCGAGGGCCTCGTCCTTGAACCCTCTGGGAGGGATGTTTAACGCCGAACTCAACCAGCCATGCGTCGTCTTTGTGGCGAACGATATCCTCTGTAGTGAACGGGTCATGAATGATCGGCGAAAGGCTAAGAAGGTATTGAGAGAACTCGAAGATGGGTGCCTGCAAGCGGAGACCATGGAGTGGATCATCAGGGGTTTGAGGTCTCCGAGAGCCAAAAGGGATATGGCAAAACGGCTGCACGGCCTGGAGTTCTTAGGGCCGCAGTGGGGCGCTCCGATGTACAAGACGGGCAAGGGGGTGCGCCGCCTACTGAAGGGGGTGAGTAACGGCACGGTTATTGTTACGAATAAAACCAGTAAATATGTTGTTTGAGGTAAGATCCGTCCTCGAGGAAATTTGGTTTTGGACGAGGTGGATATACTTTGGTTTAACAGGTGCGCGGGGCGAGTAGGAATCGCCGGGTAGTCGTCGTATTTAAGCTGTTGACGTAGCATCTTATCAGGAAGATTTTGTGTTTGGCGTTTATTTTGCTGCTGTCGGAAGCGCCAAAGCTAGGCTACGAGCACTTTCCTCGCGCTCAAGTCAACAGCACACAACACCACAATCAACTTATTAGTATTGTCCATTTATCACATTCACCTCTGCAGCTTCCATTGGTACACCTATACCCCTTCCCCGCCGCCTTCTCGTTCGTCTCCAAATCAATAATTTTATCCTGTGAACACACTGCAAAGAGAGTCACAGTCGGATTCCAACTAGACGTTAACAATCATTGTAGGTGAAGTACTGAAACGGTCCATTAGTATCCCTCTCATAGGTGTCCCACACTCCCATATGATCCATGCAAACCAATCCACACCACCAGGTGGCCAGAAAGCACGAAGCAGGGGCGAGGTTTGTGATATGTGCTTCCTCTTCGTGCTCTGACAGCGGGGCCAAAAACGTCCCAATCATCACCGGCGTCCTCTCTCCACCACCGGATGCACTTACGTCGAACATTTCCCATGGTGTCCAACCGGTCATGGACGGTGAGGTACCAGGACTGGAAAACTGGGTTAACGCTAACACGTGTGGAAACCTGGACGATGGCAGCCGGCTGTGGACTTGGGTCTACTAGGGGGGTGCCTACTATCAGGGGGATTGACGTGTCCACCGATAGGTCGGTCTAGGTAAACGTGTGTGAGGATGGGAGTACGGCGTGGGAGGGGGTTAAGTAGGGCGCCAGCCTTCTCTCTCTCTCCTCTCCCCCACCCGCTTAGGATGTTCGGGTTTATGGTATTGAGGAGTCCCTCGCCGTTTTCTGAGGATAAGCGGGGATTGATAGTGGCATTCGTTGCGAATGTGTATGGGTTCGGGCAGTGGATGAAACCCCTCTCCCCCGTACCTCTTCCCCCCCCCCCCGATATTAATTCTCGTTTTATTTAGGAGTAAATGGCCGTTGGTTAAAGATGAGCTGGGCTCCATTGTGTTTTGACAGCGGCCGTACATGATATGAGTACCCCCCTCGGTGCAACTTCGCTTAATATGGCGTAATGAGTTGGTGCCATTCGTTGCACGTGTGCGTTTCGCCTTGCGTACGGGCACACTGCTGCACCACGCTAACGTGCTTGCACCATGCATGCTTGTTAAAAGAGCATTGCGGTCTCATTGTCATCTTGACCTGTCTTCGGACGGCACCGCACATCTTTCGTTTTCTTTAGAGGGGGGTGGAGCCGGTTGAATTATAGGCTATTGGTTGAGCTGGAGTAGAAAAGGAGCCCACGAAATCGAGCGATTCACCATGTTTGTTGCGATGTAACAACGAGCTCGGCACGTCTGTTCGGTCGATCACTGTACAACAATCAGTAAGTAGCGAAGAGAAAACGTGTGTATCGGGAGAGATAGTTGTAGCCGTGCTTGTGGAATTTTTGGTAGCGGCAATGTGCGTTTGCAACGAGTATAGTGCTTACCTCAATACGGTTGTGCCTCGTGCACCGCCAAACCGGTACGAAGATATAGCATAGCACGTAGACGAACTCATCTGCGACCCAGGTATGGTGATAACGCCTTCGTACTATGATGTAAGAACTGCGTCAGTGTATGGTGTGCAGGTGCTGGTTTGGACCAGCCGCGGGTAAGGACCGCTTTGTAGTCAAGACCATGATATATCGTGTGTATGAGCATGATGAAGTGTGTGGTAACGTCCTGTAACAAATACCGGCAGACAGGATGACCTCGGTGATGCATTGTGAACGATTGTGTGGAGCGTCGACATCCAGCACAACCAGTGTCCGTGCCGATTCTTCTATCCTAGAGAGATACAAGTTCTATGGTCACAAAACTACGCCACAGAGGTGCTACATTGTTATGCAGTAAGCACAGTAGTCAATGCAAATGCCACGTCATCATACTGGGTACGATAGGCCCGACATACATATTCTATAGAAGATAGAAAACAAAATGAACAAAACAAACAAATACAAAGCGAAACAAAAGCGAAGTCGAAAGAGGGAAGAATAAAAAGGAAAAGAAAGAAAAACTGTCGTGCCTCCCAGCAGGGGATGTGGCAGAAAATATAGAACGAGCTAAATACACGAAATAAATAAAAATAAAAATAAAATACCACTGGATATAACTACATATAATAAGCAGGGTACAGCCAACGACCAAGGAAAAACAGGCAAACCGAAGCAACGCAAATAAAAGAAACATAAAGCACCCTCCTGGTTCCCGCAGCAGTTTGTGGTATGATACGAGTCGTAGTCGTATAACCAGCAGGTTCTACCACACAAACACACCTTCAGTCGATCTGCTACCTTTCTGCCCTGTCTACCGTGTCCGTCCAGCTTTCGTCAACCATGCACCGGAGAGGACGCGTCAAACAATACGAGACCCGCTAATCAGGCTCGCCATCCACCTACGCCACAAGACTCCTATCATAAGGACAGGAAGGAAGCAAAAGTAATGTATGCCAAATGAACCCCTCCCCTAATCCCCTTTGTCTTCCCAAATTTTGTTTTTGAAGTCTGGCGTGTAGCATCGGAAAATTATTGTTGCGTGTTCCCTGTCAAGACCACACATCAGAAGCACGGAGATGTGTACGAGCAAACGATCCGTAAGACACGGGGACGGTAGTGTTGATGATAATAGTATTCGTAGTCCTGCGCGTTCACACTTCGAGTCGTAGGTCGTAGGCGGTCGGTAAGACCAGACTTACCGCCTACAGTATGAGGTAGGTTTCGTCTCTGCTCTTTTCCTCGGTAGTCCAAACACTCCAGCAGAATGCTGCTGTCGCGCCGTACTTTGTGTACCTGGCACGACACAAGTTGAAACGGTTTATTTAGTAATAACATTCGGAGGGTTTCACGTACGCGAAGAGCGTAAGGCGTCCAGAGACAGGCACGTTGTGGCTTGACGACACATTTCATCATGGCTCCATACAAGGAGATCGCAGCTGTCGTGCGCAGACGGCTGAGGCGAAATGAGTTGCCGTCAATGTTGGGTCTGACATAAGCCCTAACCTATACCGACTTTGGCAGAGGGGTGGGATCAGGGTACCTGGTCCGAGACATACAGATATCACATTATTAATAGTACTATATACTAAGTAAGGTATATGCGAACCAAGACAGGGGCGCCCGAAAAGTAAAAGGACACACCGCAGGTTTTTTAGTCGCTAGGCAGGTGAGGGGGGGTACTAAAACTAGGTGAAAAAAAAGAACAATAAAAATTTTAAAAAAAAGTATTTCCTTATTTCATCCTGTGATCATAACGGTTACTACGTACCTGGTACGCTTTTCTATTCTGACCTCTGGGGGTGTGCCGTTTTCTCTTTTTCACGAGTCCCTCGACCAAGGTGTGGAAAATATGTTTTCAACCATAAGTGGACCTTGCCAACCACGGCACGCGACTAAAACAGAAACCGACCCCACACGCAGCTGAAAGGTCAGAATGAAACAAATGTCCGGAAGGGTGTGATCACAGGACGAAGTCACACATATATACATGTACCTGGTACCTCGTATATAGATATAATATTTGGTGTACTATTTACCCCCCCCCGTTGTTCACTGGTTTTTAGACACCCCCACCTGTCTATTACGGGGGAACGTAGTTAATCGGACCTACGGTAGACCCAAAATCCTATATATTTCTCTATTTTTAGTACCAATATTTGGTCCTATTAACTACGTTCCCCCGTAATAGTATAGCCCTAGACAGGGTGTAGTTCCATAAAGGCAAAAGTATAAAATGAGGGGCGGGGTCTCCGCATAGGGGGCGACCGGTAAATGTTTCGAACGCGATGCCACATAACCCTGGAAAAAAATAGCATTCATATGACGTCGACATAGATAGCGAAGGCACACCAATATACACAAGGAAAAACTGCTCAGAGCTGTTAACCCCATCGACATCCAGGAGTCACACAACCCTGTTTTTGTACAGTACCGGCCCGATTATAAGAAACCTGAAATCGGGCTCAAGCTGACGTTCTTATGTTGGGTTGAAAGTCGAGCACGACACTCTCTTATGTAATGTATAGGATTAAGTGTGGCACTCGCCGCCCGGGCTGGGTATTTCCTTAATTTTGTGAAAATCTCAGGCTGACTTTCTTTCAAAGGAGCTTTCTTATGATCGGGCCGGTACTGTACAGTATTCCCTCTATATTTCCAGGGGGAGTTCTCTTTTTTTGTTGCTTCTTCTGTTTTACTCCTCTTTTTCGCCTTCTTTGCTAGTAATCTGGTGTGCTGGCTTGCATATATATGGGCTTTCTTTGTACTCCTTGAGGTTGGCGTTGCATGGCCAAATCACCTTGCTTGATATATTTGTAATGTCTATCAGATCTGTCACTCTCGCAGTTTGTGACCACAGAGCTCGTGCCTCTAGGAGCCATCGGCACGGGCACTGTGGTTGTGCTGGATTTAGATGGGTGGGCACAGCTGTTTAAAGTGCAGAACACACACAGCAGCGGTGCCGTTGTGGCCATCAACGACGAAACTGCCAAAACAAGGTAACCTTGTAGACTATAAAAAAACTCAGACGGACACGAATAACAACAACCGCCCCCAGCTGGAGGGTTCTGAGGAAATATGTCAGGAGACGGCACTTTCACCCCATGACGGACGGCAATTTTCCCAAAAAATACCTTGACGGACGTCTAATTACTAGTTTTTAGTCCACACAACTCGATCTTACTCCCCTGACCGCTGTACTTTTTTCCTTGACTAACCGTCTCCTGATATCTTTGGTTCTGAGTGTCACTTACATTAAAATTTTGTTTCCATCCTTCTGGACATTTACTTCCAGCTTCATGTATGTAAATATAAGAACCGTTTTATATTTAAAATTATTATTAAACGGAGCTTATATTTCCGGACAGAGTGGTGTATATGTGTGTGTCCCTACCGATACCTCATCCTACCCAGAGATAGTTACAAACCACAAGCCAGTGGCACAACATGGCAAATCAATTAATAGTAAGTGAAACCTATTCTGAGGATACTGTGCGTGGCGTCAGACTCCGTGGGAGCGTAAATTGTGTCGTTGTCACAGTCGACAGAGCGAACCACATACTGCCGATCACATACTGCATATTTTAGCAAGAGGACTTTTGTCCTCGGGCTAGAACACCTGCTCTACTACATAACTACCGAACATGGTTGATTAATGGGCACATGAACTACTGTAAGTTGTTTTCTTAGGATGCTTGGTTACGAGGAAGTATATATTAATACTAATAGCGCGACTATTAATAATGGTTCTCCACAACGTGACATACAGATAGCCCATCCCGCTCACCACAAGAAATAATACAATAGTGTACAATTGATGATAATACGATCAATCTGGTGGTTTTGTGGCTCTCCTCGCCAAATGAAACCACCCTTTCAACCAATATTGTTTGTTACATCGACCATACACGCCTTAAAATATTTAAATTGGTGATAATGTACTCGGCCGGTTGGATTTTCCTTTGCATATGAAACATCAAGCTACTCGACAACGTTACTCTTGCCTCAAATATTATATCATAATATACTGGTACGTAATACTATACCCGGTATATAAGATTGTGTGCCTGTCGTGGTATCAGGTGTATTTACATCCTATTTTAAGAGATCTTATTTCATATGTCATCGTTTTGGATATCCTATATATTTCATTTCATATATATAATACAATACATATAATACATACGAGAGTTATATATATATGTACGTCAATTCTATGCTGGAGACAACTGAAATCCTCACAACATACAGAGGCGTTTTTATTAACGGAAACGGAAAAATATGGTTTAGCGCTCCTCTCACATCTCCCATACTCGTGTCTCGACTGTGCACACACACCACAGTACCACATCTTGCAGGAGTCACGCGTTGTGATTTAGGCATCTCCCGGCCGTTATCAAGGTGTGTTATCGAAGAAGAGCTGAAGTACCACCTGCACCGGTCACCAAGTGCAACCCCCATCAAGTTCACCGCTTTGAATTATCGCCAGGTCTACCTCTGTACACAACCTGGAACAACCACCGGCCTTGCTTCCGCTCAATCAGGTAAGAAACAGGGAGGGTGGGGGGGGGTGGGTGGGGTGCTATTCACCTAATTTCGCGGAAAATGGAGGACGAGCGGGAATTCTTAACCACATGCGCGACAAAACAGCAGTAATGCAAAAGTTTGCTGATGGGGGGGGGAGCGGAGAGACCCGCTCCCACGGAGTAATCAGAGGGCTTAGGGTTAGTTAGGCTAAAACCTTATGCGAGTTGACAAACTACGGCGGTGAAACTGTCCATTTGAGAGTTGTGCTCGTAGCGGAGGCTTGAAAATTGGCATTCAAAAATAAAACACAACCAGATACCTGCTGGCCTACGGCACGACGGGTTCTACGATAGAGGTAGCACTTTAAGGCATTTTTTGTTTCTGAATGACGGGGCTCCTTAACCCGAACTCGTCAGAACCTCCTTGTTTTTCAGTCTGATGTTTGTGTATACCCAGGCCACATGGCTTTGTTCATCGGGTTGCGCTTCCAGTTTACTCGAAAATCGGTTGGTGAGTGAGGTTCAGATCGACCTTGAGTGAGCATTCCCAGCAAAAAAAGGACACACCTCTATCATCGTAGCATGTGCCACTACGCACAGACACAAAGTTTGGTGTACTCAAATGGAATAGGCGTTGTTTTGGTTCATGCGTGTCGTTCTGGCCAGGATGTTTTCGTTGATTTTGTGGGATCGCTGAGATACACAAAAACACGGTGTTAAGTCCGACGATTTCCCCTTTTGTCTTGATTGGAGGGATGCCAAGTACTTTACGGTCGTTGGTAGTGTATACTTTACTCATGCATCGACTAATAATACACTCAGATGTTCAGGAGCTCGTAATAAAGTTGTTTGCTGTTTTACCGTGGAACGATAAAAAAACAATTGCTGCCCGTGACACAGTGGGGATTGGCAGCCAACACCCACTCACGCCGTCGGGCAGCTCCTCTGCTGGCAATGGCATACGTGTCCACCATCCAATGACCACAAAGCCTACGCGACCAGCGCCTAATGACCACAATGACCTACAAACCCGTCGCCGTGTGTTGCAACACATACATACAACAGTTTTGGCAACAATGCACCTTCCAAATAAACAAAGTTTGTGGAAATTTGAGCAAGCCACAATACCACCGTTTATTTCCGTAAAGGATTTCCTGGATAGTTCCCTTGACCTTCGTTTAGGAAGTTCTGACTTTGTTTTCGTTTTGCCGTTTTTCACATTTTCGACTTCATTTTTACATGGTTATAAAAACAGTTCCAAAAACGTGCCAAGGTGGAATCCTTTTTGCCAGTGCAACGTGTCGTTCACAGCTGGTGGTCGTTCACGAGATATGCCACGGTTGAGGTGTACACGTTTGTTTCTGAGCTCTTAACCCTTTCACAACTTAACTGGAAACCCGTTTTGGGGACACATTTACTTGATAATAGTATAGGGACGGGGTTCGGGGTTAACATCAGGAGCTCAATATCTCACCCGAAGTATAATACTGTAAAAACGTTCGTTCGCGCAGCCCACCCAACATTTTTATGCGCTGGTCCTAAAACCGACATACTCGTACGATCACCATACCAACCGGCAGTTTCTCACATGAGGAAATCAGCCGGTCATGACCGTTTTGCCCACAAAGGACATAAACTACCATCGTGGGATGACTCTGATGTGGAAACGCCCCTGACGAGCACGATGGTTTTGTCGTAAAAATACTCGTAGTACCCGTACAAGCTGTTTCATTTCCATGTCGACGTGTTCGATTTACCTAAAAACAGAAGGACCCCTACCGTCACTCGTCTCCCCCATGCTTATACTTCACAGTCTCGACGGACACTCGGGCCCTGTATAATTTCGTCTCCGTGTGAATAAATTGATTCCTGCCTACCGGACGAGTTGATAATGCACTGAGAGGCAAACGTATCCCGGGTCTTCGCAAGTCATCTCAAGTTTGCAAGAGCCTCCGAGTTTCTGCTTTTCCGGTGCCCGGCTTCATGAGATACATCACATACATTACCACAGCCCTCTAATCAGAAAATATCCCGCAAAAGAGAGGGGTTAAAACATACGTAAAAACAGGACATTCGACAGTTGTTGTACTGAAGTTAGTGTGAGACTCATATTTTTTTGCGTAAATCCAGTAGCTCGGTTTCGTATCGGAGAGACAATACTGTAAGTACGGGCGGAGTACTAGACCCTCCGACCCCCCCCCGTTGTTTGGCGCTCGCCTGCGGTTGTGTAGTAGTATGCAAATAGGCAAAGGATGCCATATCCTCATATGTTCTACATACTATATATAGAAACTACCAGGTATAGAAACATAGAAAGGATCCAGGACGTTTATTTTCAAATCAAAATGTGGAGAGGGTGTTTCTTAATAAGTTAAAACGGCGCAGCAGGTACGCGTTTTTTCCATCCAAGCGAAGTATCGACCTTCGTTTTATTTGTTGTACGATAAAATCAGTGTGGAATGATAAATATAAGTAAAATTCTGCAGGGGTTGGCCCGGTATTGGCCGAGATAATTGGTGTTTTGTACCGCACGGCACGGTATGCAGCTCCGGGAGCAGACGTTACACGTACTGAAGAGGCCGGATGGCCGATCTTTAGACCATCTATCTATTTGATATTCTCCACAATCCTCAGATCAGCCTAGGTAGTAAAACAATTCTTCCGTTTTGAGGAAGGACATTTGTGTGGGTTGGGTTTTGGGTCTGAGCTGCGGTTGATTTGGGGTATAGCCTGAGCTAGACGCGAAAACCCATTGTCGCTGTTCCTCAGCGTGGCTCTCATAATATGGGTGTGGATATAACGCCCTCTTATATCATGGTATTATTGCTGATGTACCATAATAAAAAGCACACATAAATTATGAACGAGTAGGTCCGAGTTTGCCGCTCAGTAACTGATATTCCCACGGCAACCATGCACCCAATCTAAACAGTAGTAGTAGTAGTAATTGAAAGCAATGTTTCCCAAAATTTGAGGCCCAGCAGGCCTATGATAGGTCTGTTTTTTCATTCTACCTTATTTTAGTAGAGACACCACTATCCCTGGACTTCGCCCGGGACATTGTAGTAGGATGTGCGACATGTGTGCGGTGTGGCGGTTCTCGTCCGGTAACACACTCTCCCTAGGTGTGATTATATTCCGCTCGTGTCACGTTTGGCCGGCATAACGCATGGACGGGGTCCGTAAGGAACACGTATGTATCCGATATTCAACTTGTGTGTGGTCACAAAATGATACAACTGCTGCGTCTTCGGGATCTACACCATGCATCGCGTCCGATATTGCGGCGCCAAATCACCTGTATGTGCAACCATGTTTACCTCTGCTTTGTGGTCTCAGAGCTCGTCCCTCTAGGAGGAGTCGTAGTGGTAAGCAGTTACCTTAAAGGGGGTGTTTGCTTTGAATTTTGTTTATTCGGTGCAAACAAATGCCTGGTTGCGTATTATATTACTTGCTCATATCGGTTGTGGGGCGTTTGCCCTGTGGATTATTAACCTTACGAGTATGTACTTACGAGAATCATTATACGGAATTTCAGTATGGCTATCTTAAACATATATGATACGAGTACACAATGTAATGAGAAAACTGTACCAGGTATCAAATACACTTTTTGTACCGTACTTGAATATTTATATATATATATATAATATATATAAATATATTTATAAGTATAAATATATATATATTTTCATCCCATTTTTTATCTTCGCAATTTGTCTTTCTCCTTCTCCCTCCCTAGACGTATCTCAGATCCGGGGTCACTAAGCAGGCTCTTCTCCCCCCTCCTCACTACGGTACGCGCCTTCATTTTTATCGCGAAAATAATTCAGCACTTTCTTCGCTCGTCGACCTGAGTCTAGTTGTGCTTACTCACGCTGTAAGGTGATTTCCGCAGTTGGTGTCTCAAGAAATAAAATCTGCGTAGTAAGCAGCTTCGAACCCATGACCCCAACCCTGGTAGTAATCGAGGTTAACCACTAGACATCATCTGTGGGCTTCTTTGACTGTGGACTTCGTTGATTCTCTCCTCCGGGAATGTTTTGAGTGATCGACGTTGAAGCTCATGCTGCACATTGTCGGATGGCAAGCATAATAATAATATTTGCGGGTAGCATGTCTATTTGTGTATCTTGTATGTGGCCTTGTGCGGAAAATCCATCGAGAACAACTGACACTAAACTACGGTTTGTATAGCACTGGTATAAAAGTTGTCACCTGTTGTTGTTGTTGTTCTCACATTAACTCATTGCAAAAATCAAGTCCGTGGTCACAGGACAGGCTCCAGTCACTCC
>JBBMKB010046560.1:0-16076 GCA_037833945.1 Alaria marginata | reverse complement strand
TGTTCGCGAACCGCTCAAGAACCGTTCGCGAACCGCCCACGAACCGTTCGCGAACCGCTCGAGAACGGCTCGCGAACCGCGCCAAACGGGGGTTGGCCAGTAGGTCAAGGCAGGTTATATCCCTTCTTCGGGCAGTAATCGAAGAATCACCATCTACTGGAGTCGAGGGAGTACTTTGGCGCGGACCTTTCGATGCAGTAGACCTCGAAACCAATCTTGCGCAAGACGTTGCTCTTCAACACCCTCCCTCCCTCCCTCGCAAAGCGCTCATGACCCGCTCGCGAACCGCGCCAAGACGGGGTTCGCCAGGTGACCAGTGGGACATACATCCCTTCTTCTTCGAGCATATATTGGAGAGTTATTTGGAGTCGAGGGAGTACTTTGGCTCGGACTTTCCGATGCAGTAGACCTCGAAGCCAATCTTGCGCATGGCTTTGATGTCCACTACCCCGCGGCCGTCGAACACAAACGCCGGCTTGGCCATGTTGTCGTAGATGCGCTGGTAGTCCAGGGTCTTGAACTCGTCCCTGTCGCACGCATGAACGAGGGCAAGCAAGTGTTTATGCTGTCTTTCACATTGACCCGCGCTTTCTACCCAACGACAAAAAAGTCAATCAAATCAGTAACAACCAATATCACTCAACAAAAATACACCCCTTTAACCCTTTTAGAGCCCCAGAACCACTCCCAATACTAATTTTAAGTAATTTGTCCCCAAAAATGGGTTTCCAGTTGTAAAGGGGTTACAGGCGTGAGGGAATCGTGAGCTGTCTGCAGCAGTATTAAGTACGAGGGGAGACACGTTTGCAAGATAGCCAGCCGCGCCCACTTGACGATGCGCACCCAGTGTTGGTCCTGGTTCTTAGGGTTAGGCGCGTTACATTCATTACAACTCTACTCCATCATACTCGTACGTATTTTGAATAGGTTGTTTAGAACCCTCGTTCAAATCGCGAGTGTTCGGGGTGACGCAATCGATCGCATATTACACGGTCGAGTTCCGAGCGTGGCTAACGCTCTCTTCAATTTGTCTTCTCTATGTGGGGAAGTACAGTATTGTTCAAGGACAATCAATAATCATTCACACTTTGGAAAGACAGAAGGCAATCGAGGTGCTGAAAACCTACCCCCGTTCCAGCCACACATTTTTGAGCATAAACTACTTGGAATTGGTTCGATCGTTTTGTAGTCGGATCAAGGTTAAGCGCAAGCCTATCTGGTCGAGAACTCTAATGCCAACTTCGCGTAGCTCGCAACTAAAAAGGGCGCAAAAAAGCCCCCAAGTAATCCCAAGGTATTATAGCTCCTGACAAAAAAAATAAACAAAACTATAGGGTCGATCGATTTCTCTCGGCAACTTACATACCAGGTATGTTCAAATAATAGCTCGCAACCAAAAGGGGCCCAAAACAACCAATGGTAAGTCCAAGGTACCTGGTAGCTCATAACAAAGCCAACAATAACTCACCACTCCGTCAAGATGGCCAGGGCGTGCGCCCCGTCCGCCGCCGAGTAGGCGTCTTCGCAAGTCACGATCTGCGCGTTCATTGGATGAGCCGGCGGTTTCAAGCAAGAGACGGTGAAATTAGACAAAGGCGATAGGGGGGGGGTAATGACTATGCCCGTACGATAAGCAAACGTCTCACACGCGGTTGGGGTTCTATCGATTCCATCAAAAGCGGCGGCTGTAACCGGGTCAACAACGTACATCGTGACCACCTGTGGGTTTATTGAATTGAATGGGCACGATAGACGGTTTCAAACAGAGACGGTGAAGCTGGACACAACAGCGGTAGGGGGGGGGGGAAGTCGGCACGTAAACTTTTGTAAAAAAAAAAAAAAACATCACCTGTAAGCGAGAGTACTCGCGATCGGCCCATACTCAACTTTGCAAGGCGTGAACTCAACTTTGCAAGGCGTGAGATACATGAAAACGGGTAAAACTCCGTCAGCAGTGGAAGGCGTCAACGGGGTTAACATGCGGCATAAAACTCCGTCAGCAGTGGAAGGCGTCAACGGGGTTAACATGCGGCATAAAACTCCGTCAGCAGTGGCAGGTAGGTGTCAACCGGGTTAACATGAGACACGCAACCTCTAACGCTGCAACTACATGGATGGGAATCGTACCCGTCGCTCGTGGTCGGTTTCCTTCTGAACCTTTTTAGAACTGCGAGCACATTTCGGGAACACAAACTTCTAGAAAAACTTGTGTGAGAAAGTTGTTGCATGAACGCTCGGGCCACTCCTCCCCCCCCCATCCACCGCAACGCCCGCATCGAACGCCGTCCGACTTCTGCCTCTTTTTGTGCATCGCGCGGTCTGAAAGAGGCAGCAAAAACCGCGCTCTCTTTTTTTTCTCGCCGACGGTGCTCCCTCTCGAACAAGTATAGGGAATGACGGCACGTCACCAAGAAAACGAGTAGCCGTCACAGCGTACGGCCGCAGTATCCACACTAAACCCTAGTAGTTACGTGTATATTGCCGTCACGTCACACGATAAACGGCCATATTGCCGTCACGTCACATGCGAAACTGCCGTCATTCCCCATATTTGCTCTCGAAAGGCGTGCGCGGTCAATGGTGAAATGGCTAAGGTGGGCAAATGACGAGAAACTATGGTCTTAAAACCACGGCCAGGCATGGTGTGAGTACCCCCCGTCCCCTTACTTCCTCACCGATTCCTCCAGCTTGGGAGTGTTGTCCTTGTTGACTCCGCACGTGTAGTCGAACTCGATGAACATCTGACTCCGCTTCACCTGGGGGTCGTACACCTGTACGCGTGCCTGCTCCTCGAGCAGCGCCTTGCACACAAACACCTGCGGAACACAGTAAAGCATATAAAAAATAGCACCAGCAGCAGAAGTACGCCCGACAACAGCATTAGGATACGCATCGCGACAGTACACGAGAACAGTGTAAGGAGGCGTCACGGCACGCCAGAGTTGTTGGAGCCTGTCCTGTGACCAAGGACTAGATCGTGGCGATGAGTCGATGTGAGAATAACAACAACAACACCATCAACATCAACAACAACACCACCAACTCTACCACCGCCACCAAAAACAACACCACCAACACCAACACACATCAACGTTAACAACGAAAACACCAACAGCAACATGCTCAACAACGACAACACCAACGGGGGACAGCATCAACAACAACAGAACAGAAACAACCCCCGCTCAACGCGAGTGGCCTCTACTATACCGTTGGATTATATATTAGGATACAGTATGTAAATTGGGGAATGTGTGGTAAAGGCTGCTGGTTACCGCAGGCGTCCCCCTTGTGTCTCCCGTGTCCTTCTTGAACGCGAAGCCCAACACTGCACTAACAAACACCAACACCACACCACCAAAAAACTACACAAAAACACTATTACGGGGGATCATAGTGAACAAGACTAAATATTGTTAGTAAAAATAGGGAAATATACCTGTATAGGTTTTCGTGTGTACCGTAGGTTCTATTTACTATGACCCCCCGTAATAGTAATACGAACACCACCATACCGCCAACATGGCACCAACACCACTGCCGCCGCCACCGCCACCAACAACATACGTCAACAAAACCAACAAGAACAAGAACAACATGACAACCAACCACCGCTCACCGCAGGCGTCTCCCTGGGTGTCTCCCGAGTCCCTTTTGAAAATGAAAAGCCCAACATTGCAACATTGCACCAACAACACCACCACTACCACCAACACCAACACCACTACCACCACCAACAACACCACTACCACCAACGACACCGCCAACAACTGCACGACGGAAAGTTTGGAGTAATCCCTCGCCGAAAAAGACCAACTACACAAAGTTCAAAAATAACGGCAACACCAACGGGGGACAACATCAACAAAACACCATCATCAACCCCGCTCACTCACCGCGGGCGTCTCCCTGGTGTCTCCCGTGTCCTTCTTGAAAGCGAAGCCCAACACAGCGATCTTCTTGCCGGTGATGGTGTTGAACATGCGTCGCACCATGAGCTGTGTGAAGCGGGCCTTCTGGTGGTCGTTCATGACGATCACCTGTCACAAATACATCGCACACGTCACAGACAGGTCAGATCCCCCTTCATCATCTATATGTCATTCAGGGCAGATACATCTCTGATCTGTATGATCTGCATCGTAGATTGCCAGGTGGGAGCTGTATGATCTGCATGATCTAGGTCTGTATGACCCGCATCGTAGATTGCCAGGTGGGAGCCGTATGATTTGCATGATCTAGGTCTGTATGATCCGCGTTGTAGATTGCCGGGTGGGAGCCGTATGATCTGCATGATCTAGGTCTGTATGGTCTGCATTGTAGATTGTCGGGTGGGAACCGTATGATTTGCATGATCTAGGTCTGTATGATCTGCATTGTAGATTGCCGGGTGGGAGCCGTATGATTTGCATGATCTACCACGCATCCTTGGGTTGGATCTGTACTCCACAGACCCTGCACAACATATTATATCGACGTACAATGCATAGGGATCTAGATGATCTACATCATGGTCTATCCGGCGTATGAAACATTGTATATATTACAAAATACCGTGGCGGTGTGGCGTCAAAAGCTGCCGGGTACTGTAGACAGGGCCATTCATTGCGGCGCAACTTCGACCAATCACCACCACCCGACAGTTGAGGCAAAGGTCGGCTCTACCGCAGTAAAAGAAATCCGGACAAACCAGAAGGGAGTACCTGCATAAACACAACACACGCGATCCTTTATGGCCGACGTGCAGCAGCGACCCGAACGTCAGCCTTTTACAAAACCACCAACAAAATATCAAGGTAAAACGAAACAAAACCGACGGTGTTTTCGATCGACGCACTTGAACCAGGATTCGGGCATAAACACAACAAAAGCCGTCATTTACGACCGATCTAAGTGCATCTACCAAACAATTAAGTCCACCCAAAATCAACACAAAAAGACGAAAATGCCCACCCAAAATCATACCAAAAAGAGGAAAATGCCCACCCAAAATCATACCAAAAAGAGGAAAACGCAAAAATCAACAACGGTGCTTTCGATTGCCGCACCTGGTTCCAGTACTCGGCCACCTCAGGCAACCCCGTGGACTCGCAGATGTACACGAGGTTAAGAACGTCTTTCTGGAAGCACGACCCGCCGAAGCCCACAGAGGCGTTAAGGAACTTGTTCCCAATGCGAGGGTCGTATCCCAGAGCTCGCGACACCTGCGTAGGATTAGGGTTTTATAGGGTTAGGCTCAGCGTTAGGTGCGGGGGTTTTTATCCCAGAGCTTAACCCCTCAACAGCCCCAAAACCCCTCCCTATAATAATTCCAAGGAACAAGACCTAAAAACGAGTTTCCAGTAGTAAAAGGGTTAAGGCGCACGCCTGCGTGGGGATAGGGTTGGGGCTAGGTGCGGGGGTCGTATCCAAGAGCTCGCGACACCTGCACGGGATTGGCGCTACAGGACAGGTATCGCGATCGATATCGATGCGGTGCCATCCATCCGTATCATAGTTCGCGAACCGAATCGATACATGCCTTGTTGATTGATGCCTTCACGCACACACGCATACACCGAAAAACACCCACACACCCAGACGAACACCCATACACATATCACCCAGAGCACACCAACACAAACACACCACCCAAAGACGTACACACATGTTCACTATTCACGCATAAGCACACAACAAGCACACAAGCACACCACACATCAACCATTTTGTCAAATCCGGACTAAGTGGTATCCACTATTACGGGGGACCATAGTAAATAGGACCTACGACGGTACACACAAAAACCTATATATTTACCTATTTTTACTAACTATATTTGATCCTGTTTACTATGGTCCCCCGTAATATCACACTTTGCTGGTTTGGGTCTCACCTCTGAGATGTCGGCGTCGGTTGCCTCGCAGAGGGCGGAGATAGAGTTGATGCTGCTCACGCGCTGCGCCAGGAATGCTGGTAGCGCGGACAACGGAGAAAAACAAGCAAGGTCAGGGGTAAGCACGCGAGGGAGGAGGGGGGTGCTAGTCCCAACGATCCAAATTCCGGTAAGGTAACTTGCACACCTAGGAAAGATCACGATCTAGATCATCTAGATCATTTAGATCGTCTACTGTAGATCATCTACAGTACATCCTAAAGCTTCCGCTATGAGATGTTGCACAGGACCTGTATATGTGGAGTACAGATCCAACCCCGGAAGCATGTGCTAGATCATGCAGATCGTACGGGTTCCACCCGGCGACGTGAGCTAGACTACACAGATCTTCCTGAAAGATCTAGATCATCAATTGGGGATATATAACACAAACAGATCATCTGTCCGACGTGTGATAACTTGTGTACACGAGGTGGGGCAAACCATCACCGTTCGCAGCGCTCACCGTTGGCGACGAGCTTGGAGAGCTCAGAAGACCACGTGTTGGTGGCGAGGATCCTGTCCTTAGGCACCCAGTTAGAGTACACTTCAACCTGCGGGAATACAATGTTAAACGTTCGCCGACGAGCGTCAGGTTCTTCCTACATATAGGGGCGGCAACGGGCGCAGCAACCCTGATGTTATTATTATTGTTGTTGCCCTATCCCCTGCCAAAGTGGATGGTATTCCCGCTTACTCAGTCATGCTTTGTCCCCTGCCAAGTGGATGGCATTGCCTCATACTCAGTCATTCTTCGTCTGCTGCCAAGTGGATGGTATTTCCGCGTACTCTTGTCATTTTTTGTTGTGCTGAGTCACCAATTTTTGATTTTTTAGTGGAATTTCTTTTTTCTGTTTGTGCTCTTCGTTTCTTCGTACACTCTTTCTGCTCGGTCATCTTTGTCGTACTCTTGTTTGGTCCACCAGCCAGACATACATACACAGGACCACCAGCAAGCAGCAACCTTGCCGGTCATCTAGGCACTCAGCCTGCGCCCTGAGCACATTTCTTTTTTCGCTTCATGATTATTTCTTCCCATATAGGGCGGTAGCGGGGTGAGCAAACCCTGTCAATAGGGCGGTGGGCTGGCTGGACTCGAAGGCTATTACAGTAGTGGGACCTATATAAGGCGGTTCGAATAAGGCGGTCACCCGATATAGGGCGGTTGAAATCGGTTGGCCCGACTGTAAGTCTGAGTACAACTGCCTATACGAATAGCGCGTCCTCTCGACATAAGGCGGCCGAAATCCCTTCTCACTATACTGCCTTATATAGGTCCCACTACTGTAATAGTCACTATCATAAGTCAATAGTCAGTAGTTCGGTGGCCAAATAAGCAAAAACACGATAGGTGGGCCTGTGACTTGGCTTTCGCACAAAACCAAATAAAACCATTTACAGCAGTACTGGGTACCCGATTTAAGTAAGCACCCCGTGGCAAGCCGAAATAGGCGCTCGTACCAACCCATTGCTCTTATCTATAGTGGGAAATGTATGGCTTTTAGTACGGCGGGACATGCCAATGTGACCGCTCTTAACCCGTTAGCCACCGCGAAATTAACCCCGTACTAATTCCAAGTAGTTTTTCCTGAAAAAAGAAAAGGGTGCAGTTCGAATGCTCTTATATTCGGTGCTCTTGAATCGGACTATCCACTGCTGTATGCTATGCTGGAAAATGTGTAGGACACACCCTGCCTCAAAAAAAAAAATTGAACCTGGCCGGAAACAAGAGCTTAGTTCTTTACCAGATGATCCCCTTTACAGCTGTACCCCGGTTTAGGACACACGATTAACAGACAGCGGTTGGGTTTAAAGTAGATAACTTTTGCATCGGTTCAAGTAACGGGGTGTCACGTACCAGTTACGATCAACACTACGGCGGTACCCCACAAAGTATTAATAGTTGGATTTAGAGTTTTGACTATTTTGCATTGGTTGAAGTAAACACTACTGCTCCTGTAGCCCGCAACTCCGCCCCTGCTTCCATCCACCACCCACAATGATACAACGATACCGTGCCCGCACAAGAGATCGTGGCTCGTGGTGGGCGCGATTATCATACATATCATACCACGGTGGGCTTTCTTTCGCTTCTTGCACGGAACAATTAAAAAGATGCGGCTGCTCCGGTCAACAGATTGAAACATGACCATTCCTTGAAACAGTCCCATTTCCCGCAGTTCTCGACGATACGAGAAAAAAAAAATGCCACATCAGGTATCATATAATAAGTATATAGACTATACGTACTATTAATACTGATACTGCTGTGCCTGGTTCGTCCATACCAGGTATATATTATATATGATCCACAAATGCACAACTAGTAATACATCAAGTACATCGGACATCCATCGCGAGAGCCACATAGAACTCTTGTTGCTCTGCCGTTTAGTGGAGTAATCCGAGTTGAGAGTTAAACTCCTCTCTCACCACCTCCTGGATGACCGTCGTCCGTCGGAACGCACACCTTTTAAAAGTTGCTTAGTGGAGAACTTATAGCCAAGTCCCGCTAAAACCAACTCCTGGATGGCCTCAAAAACCGACACAGAACTACAACTACGCCAAATAACACATCAATACGTCCGTAACGACAGCCACACAACACTTGACACTCTGCTGTTGAGTGGCTACAGGAGCAGTGGAGTAGTTCGAGCCAAACCCCGTCTCACCACCTCCTGGATGGTTGTAGGACCGGCGTCCGTCTGCACACACATTATATACTTCACCGTTTAGTGGAGATTTTTTAGTCAAGGATGACTTCATGTTTGAGCAACACCGCCAACAACAGCGGCGACGATAACCGCAAAAACAACAATGACACCGACAACGACACCAACCACCACCACCCACAACAAAACCAAGACCAACAAAAACAACAAATTTGCTGTTTTTTAGTGGTTACAACAGTAGTTCGGTAATTCGATTCAAGGGTCAAAGCTTTATCTCACCAACTCCTGGATGGCCTTAAGGCCAGCGTCTGTCTGCATCCCGCCAATCAGCACGCGGCTGGGCTCCTGGAGGTCAGGCATTGCCGTACCCTCCGCCAAGAACTCGGGGTTCGACAACACCTGTAAGGCAGATAAATACGGAGGCCGTCAAGCATAGGAGTTCGTCAGGTAACTTCTTGTCTTATGGGCCCGGAGCGAGATTGGGCATGACCATATGCCATGCTGTATATATACCTGATATGTGATACGAGGATCACAACCGTGTGGCGACGCCTCCAGAAAACAACAGCAACAACAACAACAACAACATGTACGTACAGAAGAAGGGTTTGGCTGAAACCTGCAAACCGCCTGGCAGGTTAGGGTTAGAGGTGATGATAACGCCGCACTATTAATAGTCGCTTTTTACGGTCGCTAGACCTGGGCCCCCAAGCCCCACACGCGTTAATAGAGTGCGAACCTACCAACAATACCGCAAAAGGAGCACATGTGACAACCGTACCCAAGAACAACCACCAAAACTTGCGGTATGGGACGGATCGCTATCACCACCCGTGTGAAAATAAAGGGGAGGTTTCCAAAATATACATGAGGCGTTTCTAATAGTACCTCACCTGGAACTTGACCCCTCGGTCGTTGGTCGCTAGGACTCGGCGAACAGCCTCCGCCGTGCGGACCGGCACGGTAGACTTTTCGACCACCACCTTAGGGGTGTCGGCCACCTCGGCGATCTTGCGGGCGCACAGCTCACAGTTCTTGATGTTGGCCGCCTTGCCAGCACCGATGCCCGTCGTCTGTTTTCGCAGTTAGGGCCAATCCAATGATTGCATAGACACGAAGGATAGGGATGATGGGAGAGGACGGAGGAAGGCCACGATAACCGTTATAACGTACGCCGTGTGTTTCTGTAAAAAACATTTTTAGAGTTTGACCTGTTTTCTATTTTGGGCAAAACCCTCCAGGAGACGAGGACAAACGTGAGGCGCCGTCGTCTGTTCAGCATTTCGGGTCAATCCAATGCACAACACAACGCACAATGCAACGCACCATCCTGCGCACAATGGCACGAGGGATAAGGATGATGGGGGGGGGGAGGAGAGGGAAAGGTTGCACATTTCGGACAGATCACAACCTAGATCATCTAGATCCTGCATTTGTCGCTGTGATATGATGTGTAGGATCTGTCAAGTACAGCTCCAACCCAGGACACTTGTGCTACAGTACGCGACACCAGTTAAGAATCTCTTATTTCTGGCCAGGCTGGAATTATTGTGTAAAGCAGGGTGTGTCATGCACTATTTTCAGTACAAAAGAAGTTCTGTCCTTATTTGTTACCAAAACATGAGCCTGAAATTCTTATTTTTCATATTCCTAACATCTGTCGCGTACTGTAGATCGTGTAGATCGTACGGCTCATGATCTAGGCCGTGCAGATCGTATAGACCAGGAATCTATCTGCTCTTAGATGTTAAGGATCTAGATGATCTAAATGATTTCGATCGTTATTTGTCCGATGTGTGAAAGGTTGGGTTAACGGTTGACAAAAGCCGGCGCCAATGGCGACGGTGCCTTACTCCATATTCGAGAAAATGGTCGACATACCCTAAGAATATTATCTATAACCCTAACCCAACGACAAACCCAATCAACCAATGTCGGGGTAATCCATTTTCGTCTCGTATAAATATTAAGAGTGTGCCTCAACCTTGTATTTCTCGAACAAGGGGTAAACTCTCCTACTGCCAATGGCCCTACTGCCAATGGTTATCGTCTGTTCGGGCCAATTCAATGCATCAGCAATGTATATATACACACGAGCGATAGGGGCTAGGGATGACGGGGAAAGAGCGGGCCACTTCAATGCATCAGCAATGTATACACATGAGCGATAGGGGCTAGGGATGATAGGGAAAAAGGAAGGAGGAAGATCGGGCTGATGGAAGCCGTGTATTGCCGTATGTACGAAGTTATTTTTTGTTGCGTTTTTGCTCTGTACGAGGCGTTTTCTTTTTGGGGCAAAACACGTCCTGAGAAGATACGAAGCGCGACACCGTGAGGGTGGTCAGGCAAATGGGAGCCGTGTGTTGCTGTAAGAGACGCTTTTATATGTTCAACTGTTTGTGCTTGCTGCCTTCTATTTTGGGCAAAACACTTCATGACAATATGAGAAGCGTGAGAGACGCTTTTATATTTTTACGTTTCTGCTTGCTGCCTTCTATTATGGGCAAAACACTTTATGATACTAAAATATGAGAAGCGTGACATCGTGACACATTATATCATACCAGTATGGTATATGATACGACATATCATACGAAATATCATACGCGTTGACCGCCTGGAGTTTTCGCTCTAATTACTAATTACCTGGTAGTAATTACGCCAAACTGTGAGGAGCGTGACATGAAAAAAAAGTGTTTGAGGCGGATCATACCAGGTACGTATTATACGAGTGTGATTTAGGTCGAGCATTTTCCGAATTACAGCAGTAATATTAATAGTCAACCATTTGCAGGTGCACTTATGCGGCTTCGGTTGGGGGGTCGTCCGTCGGGGTCGTCCGTCGTCCGTCCTCTCAGCTTTGTTTTAGTGGGGGGGGTGGATATTCTTAAGGGCGCAGTGCGGGTGCAGTTAGGCTAGGCTCGCTATCGGCACCACCCGGAAACAGCAGATGTCGATGATTTAGGCTGCACAATTCAGTACGTCCAACCACGTACCAGTATCATATATATCATATGATATGATATAATAGTATACCTGCAGCTGAAGGTCTTTTTTCTTTTGGGCATGCCTCTTATTGCCTTACGCAAGATAAGCACGAAAAAGACGTTCAGACGTTCGGGTTACAGCAGCAGTTTGCGCCCCTTCACAATATACAATAGCAAGCAGCACGAGAGTGAGATACGGTAGCACGGTACAACTGACCAACGAACCACCTTCGTAAACGAATACAGCGCCAGTACATGGGTGGATGGAATACGGGTACAACTATGAATAGAGAGCACCGACGAACCGCCGTATCGGATAGCAACCCATAAAAAGCCGACTGCTCCACTGCTGCCGCTGTACAGAGCGGTTGCCACACGCGAGACTTTACATGTACATTAGTCTATCCATCGAGAAAGAGTTTGCAACAATACGTAACACGCTGCCATTATTTAGGTCGGCTCGCAAGCGTTATACCCAGTAAAACTACAGCACAACAGTAGAGGTACCGCGTTGTTCGCGCATGGTCCCGCTGTGTTTGCTGCGACAAGCGGTTCTAGGCAATTAGTTCTATAATATCACTCACCCTGCCATAGCCTAAAACTGCATACGGTTGCGCTGTATGAGACCACGCTGGCTCCTGTTTTGAATCATTTGGACCAACAAAGGACAACCTTTTACCTCTGGTACGTTTTTACGTGCACGTAGGGGTATTTCTCACCTGACCACATACCAGATACTGAAAACATATAATCCGACACAAATCAATTACTGTAGAACGGAATCAACTACCAGGTACTAAATAGTCTACCGCCCATGTCTGGGTATGTATAAATGTGTAGCTGCTGTGATTGCTTCGCCCTCCGTCTAGTTATTTTGTCGTCCTACTTTGACCAATACTGCTAATAACACTATTAATAGATTAATTAGGCGCTAGAAACGCCTCTCCGACAACAGCGGAAAACCATCTCCAGAGACATCCGCACAGGCGACCTTCCAATCATCAGATTTGTTCTCCGGTACACCGGCGTCTCTCCAAGAGAGTGACCCTGACGCCTTACGTACGTATACAATACCCTGGTATGATAGGTTACTCGTGCTAAAAAAATGTATTCTTGTGGATGATATGCAGGATGTGTGATGGCACCAGCAGCAGCAGTGACAACATTGGCTATTTACGGTTGTAAAAAACGAGATAACGAGACACCGGAGACGCCCCAAGCCGAGCCAGGTCTGTTCTGTACAACGCTCGCTCGCAAAGAACTTGCACGTACGATAAACACACGTGAAGTAGAAAGGTCTTCGCGCAAATGGTACTGTTACTCGTGTCGTCCTCGAGTGCCAACACGTGGAACGTGGAGCCACGAGTACGTGCGTGACGTAATGGGAGATACGGAAAACCTTGAAATTTGTTGTTCGAGTATGATAGACGCAGAGGCACACACGCACACGTCGACCAGAAACGCACATTATCGCTGTAATATATCATACCCCTGGGTACACTCCTGCCACCATAGTCTATATCATACCAGCACGGATGTTTTCATGCATATGATAGCTACTACACGTCGGCTTCGTGAAAAACGATTTTCAGCGGAATGCAATAATAACTGCCCAGTAGACTAAAAAAAGAGTATTTGTGGCAATTTCATACCTAACTGCTGTAAGTACTCGTGTACTCTGTGGTTCGTGTTGTATATACGCGAGGAACAAAACGCACTGCTGTCACTTCACTCTTTAGGTGGGGATTGGGGATGATGGCATCATGTTTACCGAGGCCATGCGCCGAGACCATCACTTTCTTTTCGAGCTCTCAACAATTTCCTAGACTGATTTCAAGTGTTTTTGTCCCCATATCGGGAGTTCAGTGCCCCAAGAGATAATAACATCTAGCTATATACCACGCCGTACGCACGGATTAATAGCACGGACTGAAACGCATCAGCGTCCTTGGGCAACGCCTCTCACTTACGAAACCCCTTTAGAGTTGCACCCACGTGGTGGGGATTTACTACTTAGAATTAGTGTGGAATGATGATCGCAGGTTCTTCAAAAAGCCCTCTCTAATACGAGCCACGAGCCATTACGAAGACATGTCATACTCGTACCTTGGTCGGGGTGTTAACGGAGATGAAGACCATGTTGGCGCGCTTGATCTCCGCATCGATGTCCGTCGAGAAGAACAGGTTGCGCCCGCGGCTCTCCTTGACCACTTCCAGCAGCCCGGGTTCGTAGATGGGCAGATCATCGGTATTCCAAGCGTCGATCTTCCATTGATAGCCCCAACAAGCGTATTGAAGCAAGTAAAGACGGGGGGGGACGGGGGGTTGTATTAGATGTGCACCAGCAAAGTATACGTATGAAATTAGGTGTGTCGGGGGGAGGGTGATGTGTGAAGGTCGTGGCACCCATGTACAGCAAGCAGTACACCGACTGACGAGCGCGATCTCATCACGTGTTTAGAAAGAACGTGCAGCAGCACGAGGACTGCCATGCCGCCAGCGTGTCTTCCAGCGCCTTACTCTAATTGCAGTTCGGCCTTCGGACGCATCCCCTACCCGAACAGCCTCATGTCTGCCTGATACTGCTGTGATCGTCATATTTTTCGACAATTTTTACCCAAAGCGGTAAATAGTGATGACTACTGTAAGTTCCACGCATGTTATGCACCAGCTGTTATGCACTGGTAACGCGTATCATAGGCCAGGGCTCTCCAGGGAGGGAGAGGGTGCCGCAGAGAAGACGAGCTATGACGTGCCACGTGCCAGATTAGACAAGAACAACAAAATGCACAGAAAAACAGAAAAATCCGGAGAAAAAAAAAAAAAACACGCGGAGGCACTAAAGGAATAGGAATTGCGTGTACCATTCTGTCCGGGAATATAATGACCGTTTAGTTTTGATCCTAAACCATAAACGGTGCTTAAATTCCGCGCAAGTTGTAGTAGACCAGGTAACAGCAGTAAGGAAGACAATGATTTTGTTCGTTGCCAAGGCCGTTGAACAATACCTCCTACCAGAACCTCTTTACCGCAGAGCCTCTACAAAAAAAGCCACAGCAACAATAGTTTCACGAGGAGCGGCGGCGGCAGCAGCAGCAGCAGCAGCTGCAGTAGCGGCAGCTGCAGTCCCTCGACGCAGTGCTCGCAACCAAGCACTCTGTCTGTCAGATCAGACCTGGACCTTCTGACGTTTAGATGCCATCACAATGAATGTAATGTTCTGTTTTGTTCTCAAACTATTAATAAACAATACCTGCGTCTGCGAGATGTCCACCACGCACACCCTAATGTGCGGGCATCGCTGCGCAATCACGGCCATGGTCGGCCCGCCAACATACCCAGCACCCATGCAGCATATGTTGTACTTGAAGTCTTCGGTAGCCATGGTCACAAAGGGGGGTGCTGTTCCTATGGGCGAGGGGAAGAGTCGTGGGGCAGCAGACAGAGAGAGAGTGATGCACTGAGGAAAATCGAAAGGATTTCTCCGAAAACCAAAGACCGTTTGGCATTGCTCTGCACAGCAGCAATGCTTGTGGGTTTTGTCCCACAGGGGGGGGGGAGGAAACCAGCTACATAGTAACCTGCGGCACTTACCGAACGAGCAAGCTCTGCGTGACAGCTTCGAGTGCGTGCGGCTAGCGGGCTTTCAGGTTCGTGCTGCGTGGGTGGAACAGACAGTGGACAGCGGTGGGAGTCGTGTCTTGTCCTGTCTCGAGTGTATCACCTTCGGAGGCCTTAACAACCTCGATATTTTACCGGGATGCACCAAACATATCCCCTGGCTTCGCTGTGTGTTGTTGGTTTTTCCAGCAGACTATCCTTTGTTCCGCCTATCTCTGAAGCATGTTCTCTCGTGTCGTAAACGCCGCAGCTCGTGGGCCGGTAAGGGCCTTGGCCGCTCGCCGCTTGTCGTCGAGCGCCGTGGCCGCTGTGACCTCGCAGGCTTCGTCATCGGCCTTCCGTTTCGGAGCTGGTGCCTTGGCTGTGGGTGCCGGCCTCGTAGTCGCCACCAAGAATGAGGAGTCTTCTCCTGCCCTGTGCGCCGCTGCCAGCTTCCCTTACACGGGAGCCCCGGGTACTGTCAACGAGCGCTCGTTCATCGTGAGTACACTGCTAAGGAGCTTTGCTTGCTCTGTTTAGAGATGACCTCGTTCGTAGGTGCTGTGAAACGGTGTATCGTGTATCGGGTATGTACGGTCACGAGTTGTTCTCACTCCATTCCGCTCGTTGTTCTGATTGACCCGCATATGACAGGCTCGCGCAGCAGTTTGTTGCTTGGTTTCCTGAAGCCATCACCATCGCCATGGCATCTTGTGTTGTCTCTCATTGAGAGTCTTAGCTTAGCTTGAGCTGGCATGTTGACGCTCGCGTTGGTGGTTCTGCTATCGTTTGTCGTGTCCAAAGAACAACGGCAGTTGGCGGTATGACGAGTGTGTGTGTGTGTGTTCTTCACATTAAACCGTTCTTTCTACCCGTCGACATCCAGCACAACCAGTGTCCGTG
>JBBMKB010046449.1:2691-16077 GCA_037833945.1 Alaria marginata | reverse complement strand
GAAAGTCATATTTCGGGTGAGATATTGAGCTACTAATGTTAGGAGCTCAGGGACTTATTGCTGCACCCCTACCGTGGGATGACTCAGAGAGAGGTGCATCGCTGATTTTTCTGAGGTTCCTCTTAATTAAAAAGCTCTATATCCTTCTCCCCAAAAAAACATTTCGGGGAAAATCAAAAGGTCTATCCGAGATTAGCAATCAGATTACCTCTACTCTAGGTTTACAGTTTAAAGGTTTGACGCGTTCTACGATAGAGGTACGTAGCACTTTTTGGCTAATTGTTTTCGGAAAAACGGTGCTCCTTAACGCAAAAATGTCGGAATCTCACTTCGGTTTTGCAATACGAACGTTTTGTATACCTAGGCCATGAGACAGTCCATCGGGTTGCACTTCCAGTTTTCTCGAAATCGGTTTTTGGGTGGGGACAAGATCTCCTCGTGTGAGATATCATACCTTACAAAAAAATAGGGTGTTTTTATACTGATTGAAGTAGCTTGTACCAAATTATGGCGGAAAAATACCGAAATTCCGCCGATTTTGGGTCAAAGAGCTCCGCCGTTCAGAAAACCTCTCAAGAAAAACGTGCTCCCTCTATCGTGGCACGCAGATCGTAAAAAAAGGAAACGACACTGGGTAGAGTGAACAACACGCTGCCATGATGCAGCTGCATATCTCCCGTTTTGTTTCTCCACTAACTGGGCCAGCGCCTTCCGGCTAGAAGAGTGCAACGGTATTCGCTTCATGTAATGCGCGATGAGACGGGTACATCGATGCCATGTTCCTGGGTTATGCCCACCTGGGTCATCAAGTGCCCGTCGTGACGCCCGTGTTCAAACTTGTATCCAAGCTGACCAAGGAATCCTCCCGTCCTTTGTCTTATTGCCGTGCCGTCGCCGCTGTGAAACTCTGTTCTGCCGTCACGAAACAGGGTTCCAAAAACGTAAATCAGGCTTTTTTCTCTGATGTCGTGCCCATCATGGGGGCGTGCCTCCAGCGAAGAGGAGGTCCGCCTCCTGGTCGGCCCGGCTGCGGTGATCGGGACCATCTTGGCTGCCATCGCTCGCGGCATCAGACCCGAAGGGATGGCGGTTGGTACCCGCGGGCGCCGGACGGCAATCGCCGGCGCCGGTTGCCTAGCCGTGGGGTGCCTCGTCGGCATGGTCTTAGGGGTTTACGCGAATGAGGCATGCGTGGATACGATCGTGGTCGGCAGGACCGGGGACGCCGAGGTTACCCTGCTGCAGATGTTCTGGATGCTGGTTCCGGGGGTTGCCACGGCCGCCATCGTCAGCGCTCTGTGTAACCTTGTCGCCACGAAGCTGTCCCTGCCGAGAATGACGCGGGATGGCTGGAAGGTTAACCACATCCCGAACGTCGTGCAGAACGGGGTAGTTAGCCCTCGCGACGACTACGGGATGGGCGTGGGCATCCTCCGCAGGTTCTCTCCTCTCTGGTGCTTCGCGTGCGGCACGTGGGTGTTCGTGACGGCGGTGATGTTCTACATAACCGCGAGGGGGGACCTGACGAACGGGCTGCTGAACCTCGCCGGTTTGCTTGCCGTGGCGACCAACACGGGTATCCCCGTGTGGAACGCTTCCAAGACAGGGTCGGGGCAGGACTCGAAAAGCAAGAACGTCGACCTCATTCGCACGGTGGAGACGAACGTTGTCGGGAACTTTTACGATAACGTTGCTGCGGTTACGACAACAGTGCCGTCGAAGGACACAATAGATGGCGCTCCGCTCGTCCTCGGCCGGACGCAGCAGTACGTCGTCGCTAACGCTCACGCGACGATTGCCGACTACCGGGGCGAAGAGATGGACGCCGGCCGGTTTGCCGCCAAAAACAAGGGGGACAACGCGACAGCCCTGGCGGTGGCGGTGATCACTGCCACGCTCGAGACAACCAAGAAACTGAGCAGAGTGCTCACAGAGGCAGACAGCGGGGGGGAGGAAGCCGAGCGCATGACGCTTTCGGCCTACATGTGCACGATCGCCGCAGACCAGGCGTGGATGGAAAAACCCGCTCAAAGGAGACGCCTCCTGGCGGTATCTATGGCGATAGCGTGGGCGATGAAAATTACGGGGGCGCTAGGCGGGAGGATTGCGCGGACGGACGAAACGTCGGGGGTCCGGCACACGGCCGAGCAATGCTCGTGCTGCTTGCACCGCTGGACGGTGTGGCGACCCCTCAAGGCAACAGCTGACGAGGAAATGCGCTTCTTGTTCGGCAGGTGCGTTTACACGTGATGAGCGACATCCCGTGATGCCAAAATCCTGCTCTCGTTCTTCTTGTTGCCGTACTTTCGCGATGCGTGATATGATAGAGGTAGAAAGTTCTGACTTACAACATTTTCTGAATCGGGACTCCTTAACCCAAAATCCGTCGAAATGAAAATTTTGTCGTGCAAGATGAATGTTTTCTACACTTCAGCCATGAGTCCAGTCATCGAGGTTCACATTCAGTATACTCCTAAGTCAGGTGTTTGGGTGGGATAGAGAGCTCTTCGAGTGAGGACCCGCGCAGAAAATAAATGGTGTACCTCTAACCGAGTCATCCCACGGTAGGGGTGCAGCAATAAGTTCCCGAGCTCATGACATGAGGAGCTCAATATCTCACCCGAAACATGGCGTCCAATATTTTCGTTCGCGCAACCCGATCAACATTTCTATCCGCCAGTCCTAAAACAAATACACTCGCAAAATGATCATACCAACTGGTAGTTCCTCGCTTCAGGAGCTCAACCGGTCAGGAACGTTTGACCAGCCCTAAAAGTGCAACCCCTACCGTGGGATGACTCAACCGTATCACGTATTTGTTGTGCTTTCGTTTCTTGACGCGCGTGCTACAATAGAGATAGCATTTTTTTTTTCTTCTGAATTTGACGGTGCTCCTTGAGCCAAAATTTGTCGGAATGTCATGCTTGTTTCGCGAGGTGCTATTCTTGTATACCTGAGCCATGTGTTTGTTAAATGTTAAATCGGATTGCACTTTTAGTTTACGCAAACATAGTTTTCGGGCGAGGAATAGAGCTCCTCAAGTGAGGACCCTCAGAAGGCAATTACAAATGGTGCACACGTTTACCGTAGTACGTGTCTCTGATCACGTCTTCAGAGAGAAGGGAACGTCGTGAAACCAACTCAGCACTCGAAACATCATCCCGCGGTAGGGGTGCAAGCAATACGTTCCTGAGCTCCTGACATGAGGAGCTCAATATTTCACCCGAAACGTGACTTCAAAGATTTTGTCGTTCGCGCAACCCGATCAACATTACTATCCGCTGGTCCTAAAACAAACACACTCGTATAACGATTATACCAACCGGTCAGGAACGTTTGACTCCAAAAAGTGCGACCCCTACCGTGGGATGACTCACCCCTTTCCACCTCGAAGTGTAGCGAACCGGATGATTTGATGCCCCCGGCGGGACTCGTTTCCTCCCTGAATCAGACGTTCATTTAAGCAGCGAACAGCTCTCAATACCCGGGTCTTGCCACTACATTCATTTCAGCGGGAGCGCGTTGTCGCGGCCAATTTGTTCGACGCTTGATTCCCACGCGCCGAGGCCTTATATTGGATCCCCCCTCTCCAATTATTTCGTGCCACTGCGCCCATATGTTTATTGCGCTCTATACATCAGGTCGGGTCATCTTCCCCAAGTCAGGGAGGACAAAGAAGAATTCGCCGCTCTCGTGTGGGAGCACATGCGGGAGCACGTGGGCACCGTCGTGCGCAACCGAGGCCTGCTCATGTACTACTGGATCATGGCCATGCTAGACAACTCGATGCTGGAGCCGTACGGTAGCATGGACTATTTCCCCCAGGCGAGCATCAAAGTGCGAGCGTTCACGCCCGAAGAGTTCAAGCTGGGCTGTTCGAACTCAATCGGGGCGGAGCACACGTGGGCACCGTCGGTGACCGCCCCGGGGGCGGGCCCCCACCCGGAGCAGGAGTGCGAGGTTGCCGATGTCGAGCTCGCGGCCAAGTCCGCCCAGGGTCGGCACCGGCTTTACCCCCACCCTAAAACGATAGACCACATCGCTAGGAGGACGCTCTTCCGCGGCGCGGCTGTGCAGGCGGTAATTTGGGCCATTCAGGGAATGCGCGGTTTGTTTTCCGGTTGAATATCACCTTTGTGAGACATATTCACACACCTCAAGATGTCGTAGGTAGATACGCAAAGACACGTACTACGATAGAGGTACTGCAGGGCCTTTCTATTTTTTGTTTTTGATTTTTTCTGACTAAGTATGAGACTCTTTAACTTGAAATCGTCGGAACGTCATTCTTGTTTGGCAATGTGAACATTGTTTATACCTACCTAGGTCATGGCTTTGTTCATCCGGTTGCACTTTTAAGTTTACTCAACATCAATTTGTGGGTGACGCACAGAGAACCCCCAAAGTGAGGAGCTACACACAAACAATGGCGCCCCTTTACCATAGCACACGTGTCTTAAGCCCTTTCTACCAAAAAGACATCAGGCGGGATTACTGTATGTAGTGTCGAAAGCAAGGTTCGTGTCATTCTATGATAGCCCCCCCCAAAAAAACAGCGATTTTCTTTAACGAAGTGTTAATGGCTGCTCGACACGGAGCGGGATGTTACTCAAAGTATATTTTCATACTTAGTATATGTTCTTGTTTGCAAAGGGCTATCAAACGACGACGTCGGGATGGCAATAGGCACGGTATTCCAGGAGATGCGGCCGGGAGCTGGTTTCAAAACCGGCGATTTCGTTAAAGAAATGTCGGGGGGGTTATCGTGGAACGACTCGTCGATTTCAGCATGTCCTACGATAGAGGTAGCACTTTTTGGCGTTTTATTTTCTGGATGACGGGACTCCTTAACCCAAAATCGTCGGAATGTCATTCTAGTTTTGCAATATACTTTTTTTGTATAGATGGGTCACGGGTTTGTTAATCGGATTGCACTCTCAGTTTGCTCAAAATATATTTTTCGGTGAGGTATAGAGCTCCTCAAGTGAGGAGCTTCAGAAAAAACATGGTGAACCTCTATAGTAGAAAGGCTCGCCACGCGAAGAAGCCGCGCTGTTGCCGTGGGTAGGTGCGTCCGCAGTCCAAATTCCAAATGGGGAAGGATTTTTTCGACACGCCTGCGCACCATATGAAGATATTGTTTGTTGCACGATCTCCTTAGAAGATTGACAAGACCACACACGTTACTGAGATTTAGGTACCTTAAGCGTTGTATATATACCTGGGACGCAGCTAAGGTAGAGGTGCACCATTAGTATTTGCCTTCTGGGGGTCCTCACTTGACGAGATCTCTATGCCTCACACCAGAAACAGGGTTGGAGCAAACCGAAAGTGCAATCCGATGGACAAACACATGGCCCAGGTATACAAAACAAACCGTTTGCAAAACGATTGAACGATATTCCGACGACTTTTTAGCTCAAGGAGCGCCGTGACATATAAAACATTTCGGCCAAACCCTGGTAAACGAGTAGTACCTCTATCGTAGCACGTGTCTTGGGTCCCGACGGGTGCTACGATAGAGGTAGCTTTTTTTTTTGCCTTTTTTGTTTCTGAATGACGGGGCTCCTTGACCCAAAATCGCCAGAAACTCCATGTTTTCCAGTCTGAGTTTGTTGAACACCTACGTCACATGAGTTTGTTAATCGGGTTGCACTTTCAGTTTCCCAAACAAATCAGTTGGTGGGTGAAGTTCAGGGCGCCCCAAAGTGAGGACCTCCAGAAAAAAAACGGGCTCACCTCCATCGTAGCATGTGTCTTTCGAAAAGGTCGAGAATGCCGTGGAGCTAAAGGCTTCGAGGCGGCCAAGCGTAGACGGCGACCGCCGTTCGCTGAAGCCATGTCCACCCAACACGGTAGGCGATTCCCGCACCGGCAGATGCTCGGAAAGCTCATTGGTAGGGGTACTACTTTTAAGAGCCCTGACCCGTCCGCAGGTCGACCGGCTCAGCACCGAGCGGAGAATCATTCGGGCACGACGTCAAAGTGAAAGGGGGTGCTTTATCACGAAAGCGCCATCTCGGTTTTTTGTTTGTTTGTTTGTCCGGCCGGGAAAGCCACGCGAGCCATCGTTTTGGAACACGAGCTACAGGCTAGCGACGAGGGTTGCACCACGTTGGCAGTATAATTAACTCGTGCTACGATAACGGTGGCACTTTTTGTCTGTGTCAATTTCCGAAAGACGGGGGGGGGAGGGGTCCTTTTACCCCAAAATCGTCGGGGCTTCATTCTTGTTGTGCAATATTTTTCGTTGTATACTTGACGCGTTCTACGATAGAGGTAGCACTTTTTGTTTTGTTTTTCAGAAAAAAAAACGGTTCTCCTTGGCACAAAATCGTCGGAATGTCACTTTTGTTTAGCAATACGAAAGTTTTATATGCTTAGACCATGGATAGTCCATCGGGTTGCACTTTCAATTTTCTCGAAATCGGGTTGTTGAGTGGGGACAAGACCTCCTCATGCCAGGAGCCTTAGTAAAAAAAGGGTGTTATACTACTGATTAGAGTAGCATGTGTCACCTGCAGTACGCCATGGTATTGTTCATCGGATTGCGCTTTGATTTGTTTCTCAGAACCGTTTATTATGTGAGGTACAAAGCTCCTGGAGCAAGAAGCCCCAAAAACAAGTGGGAGCACCACCACCGTGGCATGCACCTGACACATGGGTGGCCTTGCTACCTACTTCGTAAAGTTACACAGTACGTAAAACCGCCTCCCCACACCCATCACAACCTGGGCTTGCATGGATGTGTGCCTCGACAATGAAAGTACGATAAAAAAAGCACCACGGCGACGTGATTAAACTTAGGGCGTCCGGGGGCCTTAGGCTAAACGACGACCACATCCGGGGCACTGTGTCCTTCGCCCGTAGGATTGATGCGTTCGCCTGGAATCTAGAGAGGGCGACGATACACACTCTGTGAGCACACATACCATTCGTTCAGCATAACATGTATGTACAGGTGGCCAATTTTGCGGAAACCGTCGCTGCCCAGTGGTTCCGGCGGTCATCTGAGGCCACCAAACCGGAGAACATTGCCGCGGTTTATACTGAACCCCCGCACACCATGTCGTACTACGGGACATATTGCCTGACCCTGAATTGTTGGCTCTGTGTGCGGGCTGTGTGCGAAAACACACCCGTTTGTTGTGTGCCTGGAGGTTTTCGCTTTCATCATGGGGAAATGCAGGAAGCCTTTTTCAATTTTGTGGAATATTTTTCACGGCGGTGGCATTCAATTGTCGACCTACAGAGCGTCAGTATACCCGGGGGGAAATACTCAGGTATACCCGTATCGGGCATTTACGTACGCCCGGTACAACCGTCGATACCGTACGTACAACATGTGTCAGGTAAACCAGGCACGGCATCACACATGTGGACCTTGAACATCAGTGTTTGGAGTCAACCCACGGTAGGGGTGGAGGAATAAGTTCCTGAGCTCCGGAGATGAGGAGCTCTATATCTCACGCCAAACATGACTTCCAAGAGTTTTGTTCGCGCAACCCGATCAACATTTCGGTCCGCTAGTCCTAAACCAAATACACTCGTACTACAGTGATCATACCAACTGGTAGTTTCTCACTTCAGGAGCTCAACCGGTCACTTGACCCCAAAACGTGCAACCCCTATCGTGGGATGACTCTTTGGTACGTTAAGCACGCCGCCCCAAACCTAACCCGGCTGTCGGCTACACCCATCGACGAAATACCTAGGTTTTGGATACGGGCTCAAATGCGCCGTTAATATCAAACTACCTCCTATAGTTACCAAAACGTTAGGCACGACCTCGGATAATTACCGAATATTCACCGTATGTAAGGAACGACCTCGGACATATACCCACAACTTTAGGTACGAGTCCAGATACATGCCAACGGTTTTAGTTGTTATCTGGTAGGTACAAACCCAGGTATAGGTTCGACATAACCCCCCCTGCCTAAAGAGTTCACGTGAAAAAGTTCAATTCAGACCTAACCCTCCTTGCGAACTCTTACTACAATGTACGACTCGTACCGAACCTGCGCGTGAAGTTGCACCGTCAACATTGAGCGAAAGTAATAGTGGGCGGTAGGGGGGCCCAATTTCACCGAGCGGGGCGGCCAGCACACAGAACACGCACGAGCCACAGGTGATTGAGGTCGATCCGCGAGCAATAGCGTGGCGGTGATTGCCACAAAGTTTGTCCTCATCGAAATAGAGGCGTACGATCTGCCGAAGGAAAAACCACAACGTGTATCTATGATTCCGGCGCGCCGCGTGATTTTCGGAGAGAAGGGACTCGAGAGGCGTCGTTGATGTGCTCTCTACGAACATACGAACGCGCCAGCTATTAACCAGAACGACCCCAACGCCGTGCACCACTGCCTCGCTCGCGGAAGATGGCTCCTCGTGCAACCAGCTCCCTCAATAGCAGCCCTGCCAACCATCGTCACCGATCTAAAGCGGAGAATCTCAAGTTCATGCTGCTCGTTTTTTCTTTCTTCCTTCTTCGTCACTTTCCGTGTCATCTCCACCGTCACCGCCATCATCGCCCCTGTCCTTCAAAACCTGGGATTCTTTCCCGCCCGGGTCATCATCTCCGTCCAACCGCTTCCTCTTCTGGGTCGGCGTGTGGCTAACGCTTCCGTCGCCGCCTTTACCGCCACGCTTCCCCTTATCGTCCCCATCTCCCGCATCGCTGTCGTCTTCTTCCTCTTTATCGTTGCCCCCCTCTTCGTCGGAGTCGCTGTCGCTATCGTTGTCACTGCCACCGCTAGCGCTGCTGACGCTGCTGCCGCTGTCATCGTCGCTGTCGGTGGCCCCCGCCGCCGGGGCAAAGTCTTCGTCAGACTGAGAAAAGGTCCGTGTCCAGCGCGAGCGAAATTTCGAAAGGGGGGTAAGGAAGGGCAAAAAGGGGGAGAGGGGTGCGACGGAGCGAAATTTCGTAAGGGGGGGTTAAGGAAGGGCAAGGGGGAGCAGGGTGCGACGGAAATGGCTAAGCTTATCAACAGCAGTAGTAGTCGGGGTCTACCGTCCTACTGGTGTTTCTAGCAGAGCTTGAGCTAGAAAAGCTCCTACGACAAACGCTACTGGTGCTACTGATATCCTAGGTACTTTCGCGATTTACTATACTGTGCTGCCTCTACTGCGCCCATGCCAACCGGCATTAAAACCTTTCGATACCACCACGACCACCATCAATATCACTAATAGCACCACCACCGCCACTACCATTACCACTAGCACCACCACCACCACCACCACCACCACCATCACCACCATTACACTACCACCACCACCACCACCACCACTACCACCATCACCATCAACATGACATCACCACCCTCAGCAACCACGACACCACCACCACCATGTCCGCACTCACACAGCCGTGAGCACCAACGCCACCCCCTGCTATCACCAATCCCACCATACCTCGGCATCGCCATCATCTTCTTCATCTTCTTCCTCGCCTCGAGCAACCCCACCACTCGCTACACCATACGATACCCCCTTGCCCCCCTCCACCGCCACCGCACCAGACTCTCTACCAACACCAGCAGCCCTCCTCGAAGGTGGGCCCTTCCTGCTGCTCGATGTTGCAGTTGGCTCCGCCGACGTTGCGGTTGGCTGTGCTGATGTTGCGGTTGGCTTGACGGTTTCAGATCGACCGGGAACAGGAGAAGACGGCGCGGCGGCAGCGGCAGCCTCGGCCTTAGCGGCCTTTTTCGCTTCGCGCAGGCGTGGAGCTACGAGCGCGTCCTGGATGTAGTTCTGGTTCACGGTAAACCGGGAACGGGCAGAATATGGTAGTGCGGCTTTGATTAGGAATAGAGCAGTGTGGCTTTGATCAGGAATATGGTAGTGCGGCTTTGATAAGGAATATGGTAGTGCGGCTTTGATTTAGGATTATGATAGTGCGGCTGGGATATTTGTGTGTGTTAACTTGCGTGCGTTCGTCGATGGTGGTCGGTACACGTTGTTGTCTCATCGTCAACATCTAACGTGCAGTCCCATTAGAGTATCCCAACGTGCAAGAATACAAAAAATACAAAAAACGCAGCAACAACAGGTGCACTGGTATCTTTTCATGCACACTGCTGTATATGATGCAACCACCGTTTCTGTTCCCTGTTAAGCAAAAAATACAATTTCGGGGGAACGTAGTTAATAGGACCAAATATTGTTAGTACAAATAGCCTTCTGGAATACACACGGTCCTTAAACGCAAGCATGTAGTGTGGACAAGACCAGCGCCAGTGCTTCCAGATTATTTACCGTGCACCAGTGGAAACCTAGTATGGAACCGGAAGAGCTGGTGCGGGTTGGATTCATATTTTGAAAATGGCCGTGTTGCACCTAAATTTCAGTATCACGACTGCATCATTTCTTTATCTCATACATTTATTTTGCCTGGCTGCTATTACGGGGGAACGTAGTTAGTAGGATCTAAGGTGGGCACAAAAACCTATACTTCGTATACTTCTCTATTTTTACTACCGATATTTGGTCCTATTAACTATGTTCCTCCGTAATAGTGCTCATCACATTACTGCTGTAGGCGTTTCGTACCCTGACGTGTCAGGGGCTATATACATACCTGGTATGTTGCTAGGTACCCCGTCATTCGAAGCTACCGCATGGTGTACAAAAACCCACAGGACCCGAAGCTTACAGGCAAACAACTATCGCAGAAGCAATAGTCCCACTGCTATCACCACGTACTACAATGCAGAGGGTGCGCTCGTGGTGCACGTCATTGATACTTGAATCAGTATAACAACACCATTAGTATTTGCCTTCTAAGGCCCAACGCGTTCTACTATAGAGGTAGCACTTTTTGGCGTTTTTACTTTCTCGATGACGGAGCTCGTTAACCCAAAATTGTCGGAATGCCATTCTATTTTTGCCGTATGCTTTTTTTTATTAGATGGGCCAGGGTTTGCTCATCGGATTGCACTTTCAGTTTGCTCAAAATCAGTTTTTGGGTGAGGCATACAGTAATCAAGTGAGGAGCTTCAAAAAAAGCATGCTGCACCTCTATCTTAGAATGCGTCGCCCCCTCACTTGAGGAGCTCTATACCCCTTCCAAAAATCTCATTTGGGGGAAAATATTCAGAAACTATCATATACGAGGAAAATTTCGATGGCCTAGGTAGGTTACGAAAACTATTGCGAAAACAACAAACAAAAAAACAAAAAAACAAAAAACGAAATTACCGACGAGTTTGGGTTAAGGAGCCCCATCATTCTGTAACCCCTGTCGGCCGAAAAAAGTGCTATACTAAGAGTAGTGTAAATACCTCTATCGTAGCACGCTATTACGGGGAACGTACTGTAGTTAATAGGACCAAATATTGGTAGTAAAAAATAGAGAAATACATAGGTTTTTGTGTCTACCGTAGGTCGTATTAACCCTTTTGGGGCCCGTTTATATCGACCAAAAACAAAAGATTTGCGATATTATGAACCGTCCAGGGAGAGCCTGCAGCAGTATATACAAGTATCAGAATGCCGTGCGTGTGTCGTACACCTCCTACCGTTGCGCTTTGAACACACACTCTACCCGGCGTCCCCGGCTGCTTCGTGCGGTCGATTCTCGAATCGTCAATGTACTTCATCAATTTTCCCCCTGAAGCCCTGAAGCCCCAATGGGGTTTTATAACTACGTTCCCCCGTAATAGTTTACCTGCAAGCTGGGCAGGTCTTCTCTCTCAATATTGGAGAACTCTCGGGTGCTTTCTTTCTCGTCTTCGCCCGCCTCCATGCCAACCACCAAGTCCACGTATCGAGTGACCGCAGAACCGCCACGCCCGCACACAACCTGGCACCACCCCGGTCCCGCCGATACAAAAACAAAGGGAGTACGAAACAAATTAGTGCGGGGGGTGAGAGGGGGCAGCAGCCCAAAACACAAGGTGGTTCCAGCAATGCAAGAAATGAATATAAAACAAAACATATGCCGAACACAAAAAAGAAGAGAAACAAATAAGGTGCAGTACAGGACACCTAATGAGAAACGGAAAAAGTGACCCAGGCTGGGTTTCTTATTTGAAAAAAAAGTGTGTTCTACACTAAATTTAGTATGACGGCTCCCGAATTTCGTATTTTCCTGTAAATATCAGCCTGGGTTTCTCAGTACCGTGTTTCTTATTACCTTGTTTCTTATTAGGTGTCCTGTACTGTACAGACGGTCTATGAAAGCACGAAACAGCCTGACGGTGAAATTACACACCAGTGTTCCGCACTGTACCGCCGTACTGTTAAAAGGGGATGCTATCAAACACGGCCTGAAACAGTCCCGTATGGTTCGGTTAAGCTCGCTTGGTTGCGGTATGATAAGACACATTCTACGATCGAGGTTCACCATTTTTTTTCTGAAGCTCCTCGCTTGAGGAGCTCTATATATACCTCACCGAGAAACTAAATATGAGCAAACTGAAAGTGTAATCCGATGAACAAACCCGTGGCCCATCTATATCAAAAACACACTTTGTGAAAATCGAATGACATTCCGACGCTTTTTGGGTTAAGGAGCCCCGTCATCCAGAAAATAAAAACGCCAAAAATGCTACCTCGATCGTAGAACGCGTCATAAGTTTGTTGTCGGAACTGCAACGAATCAACTTGTTCGACACCGGGCCACCATGATCCTACGTGTACTATATTCAGGCAAGTGGGGACTGCTACCACTTTTACCGCCACCTCTACCACCACAGGTCACCACCGCCACCGCCATCACCGCTACCACCATCACCCCCGCACCAACAACACCGTCGCTGCTCGTGAATACCAACGCTTACGCCACCCCCCCTTCAACTTATAAGCGCTCATACATACTTCTCGGAGGAGTTGGATAAGGGAAACGCATACATCTCGCAGGAGGTGGATAAGGACAACGTCGACATATTAACTGGTGCTGGCTTTTGGTCCCTACGGATGTACACAATGTTTGTGTCACCATCCCTGCTATACAGTACAGCCATGAAAGTGATACAGGTTTTGAAAACGTACCGCCTTCGGTTGGAGTAGAAGTCGAGCAGGAAAAGTAGAGTAACAGTATTGAAACCGTCGAACGCCACAAAATAAGGACAGCCCAGCCAACGAAATATCTCCGAAAAACTGGGTTAGAAATACGTTTACCTATATATCATTTTTTCAGTGGCCAACCGATGAGTGTTTTCTTGAGTTACTTGGCTTTTGGCTATATACCGTTCGCCGATACCGATCCTATAAGTCTATGCTTTCCAACCCAAACAGAATGTGCGAATCGCAAACGCCCATTAGTTTCTGTACTATCCCTGTTAGCAAAGGGCTGGAAACGCTATTTCAGTTCATCGACTGCATGCCAACGGTTGGCTTTACATTAGTCAATGGGCAAAAGGCACATAATATCGCGTCCCT
>JBBMKB010046338.1:0-16077 GCA_037833945.1 Alaria marginata | reverse complement strand
CGTCTCCCCTTCCTCCCTCCCCTCCTCGACCTCGTCCTCAATCGATTCGCGTACATTTTACGTGACCGTAAAGTACATCAGGAGGGAGATAAGGGATATGACAGACCGCGATAGAGAAACGTTTTTCAACGCTGTCTCGGTACTGCAGAGAGTGCCCAGTGCGGTCGGCCGACAAGTCTATGGCGATAAGTACTACAGCAAGGACTATTTCAACCGGTTGCACCTTCATTATGGTAAGCGTTGGCTGGCTGGTTAGTTGGTTGGTCCGTAGGTTGGTTGGTTGTGTGATTGGTTGGTTGATTGTTTGGTTGATTGATTGATTGCTTGGTTGTGTGATTGATTGATTGATTGGTTGAATGGTTGGTTGGTTGGTTGGTTTGTTGGTTGGTTGGTTGGTTGGTCGGTTAGTTGGTTGGTCGGTTGGTTGATAGGTTGGTTGGTGGGTTGGTTGGTTGGTTTCCGGTTGGTTTCTGGTTGTTTCTTTGTTCGTTTGTTTCTGGTTGCTTTCTGGTTGCTTGTTTGTTTATCCGGTCGGTTGGTCAGTTGGTTAGTTAGTTAGTTGGTGTGTTGGTTGATTGGTTGGTCAGTTTGTTGGTTGGATGTCAATCGTTGGTTGTTTAGTTGGTTGGTTACTTTGCTGTTCGGTTGGTTGGGCGGACGGACGGGAGGGTAGTTGTTGTTGCTGTTGCTGCTGCTGCTGTTGTTCCCGAAGTTAGTGTAAAACGCACCCTTTCCCAAACATGAAAATTCACCCTGGGCCAGAACTCCTGTTTATATTTCTACTTCATCAGATTACATAGGATAGGTGTCCTGCACTGTCTGTGCCGGTGTATCTTATGGATTGTAATCGAAACTTGGAAGGCTGTGCACCCACTGACACCTTCCGTGTGTTCACAAATACGTTTGACTTTTTCTTTCAGGAGGTCAGAGCGACTGCGATCACTGGCACGACGGCGCGGGGTTCGTCACTTCGCACGTCGCCATCTCCCTCATGTTCGAGCAATCCTTGCAGGCGGTCAACCCTTCCATAGCCCTCCCTTACTGGGACTTCACGGTGGAAGGCACCGCCCACGACTGGTCGGACTTCAGGGATGGCGAAGTGTTTTCGGACGACTGGTTCGGCAATGCTGCGCCACCAAACGTAAGCTTAAGCGACGAAAATGCAAATGTACTGTTAATCAAATTTATATTTTCCCATCGACTTTAAGTTTCAGCGTAGATCACTCACAGACATCCCCTGAAAGAACTAAAAAAACCGGGGGGAACAAAGGAGGAAACCTGTGCACGAAGTCTAAGTTATTTCTGTACCTACCTTCGTTTCGTTTTTTGCCTACGCAGAAGAACCCGAAGATCCCGTTGAGAGGTCGGTTAGGTTACGTTTCCGTGGTGACAAATGCGCGTGAGTTCTCGTCGTTGTTCAACCCTAACGGGCTCTCCCGGTCTATCTGACGCATGCATGCTTTCACTTCCCTCCCTCTCCGTATCAGGACCTGAGGACCCCTCTCAGGGGTCGGTTTGGCTACGTTCCTGTGATGACAAACGCACGTGAGTACTCGCCGCTGTCCAACCCCTACGGACTGCTCCGATCGCCCTGGAACAGCGACTCCACCCCCTTCCTCACGAGACACGACCACTTGTTCGGCTACGTGAACAACCGGAAACCGTCTGGGTGCAAGCAGTACCGGGACGCGTTGCACCAAAGATCATGGTGAGGACTAATAGGTGTATGTCATGTATGCTTCGAAATGTATGCTATATACTTAAAGATGCTAATAGAACACGGCTTGGCCCCTCAACTGACCGTCCCCTCCTACACTGAACCTAGTAAATCGCAATATTGTGTACCTGGTAGTGAGTACCGGGATGCTTTGCACCATATATATAGAACGCAAAGTGTTGTATATCATTATTATGTTCCAACAGCACTCCATTCAACTGGGCACTGACTAGAGACGACTAAGTCACCGATCGGCGACCCGGTAGGCTACTGGCTACTGTTGTAGCGAAGTGCCTATCAATAACACGACCCCTCGATGGAGGCGACATCATTAGTACTTATCGTTTGATGCTTGATATCTGATTAGTAACATCTTCCTTGTCTGAAGCCATTGGATCATGGGTTTCCTTTGTATGTCGATTGTACAACTGGAACAAGCGCTGCACATTGTCAAATGGAAACTGGAGTAATATTAGGACAATTCCTGAATCGATTTACGTGCGGAAGATAACTAGTAACTTGATACCGAGTGCAATGTTTTGTAATGTCAAAGACCTGCACAACAATGGATTATGTTGTAGGGCAGATGGCCTAACGCGCAGCACATAATAGGACAACATATTCAGGCCCGTGTATTAAAAGCGGCGATGTGTGTGTATTCTTGCCACAACAACTACTCGTGGCGTACATACGCTACCAGAAAACACGCTGAAACAATGTTCCAGTGACTAGTTAGCTGGTCTAGAAATGGAGAGACAAACTACCGTATAACGGTCTGCCACGTCTCGTCACGTTACGTCCCGTGCAATTTGCATGTTAGATCTAGGTTGATCTAGTAACCTACATGACTGAAATCGAACGCGAACCATATTCCGGCCAGCTAATAGACCAAGAACAGAACATTACATTGGTAGTAGTCAACAGTGACTCCATTAATTCCGCAAAAACAATAACTGGTAGGGTCGAACGGACTCCCAACAATGTTCCTGCCTCCCTCGCACAAACGAACAAAGGAGCACTGCCAGCTATGACTGGTATTACTGTAGAGAGGCACCACCCCTTGTATATATCGCCCTTTCGGTTGTACTCGGTCAACTTGGCGGTTCCTCCTACCGTGCATGATGAAGCTCTGGGGCTGCTCTGCTTCCACTGTTATTGATTCTGCAGTCAGTCTCCGCATCTTGGCAACGATGCTGATGGGCCCACCGCCCAGGAAGATGAGGAAGCCCGAGCTTGACTCGCGTGTGTACACGAAGGCCGTTGATCTTAGCAATGGTTTTTCTCCACCACGTGCCAAGTCCAGAGGTCCTGTCACGAGGTTTGCCCGTGGTTGTCCTTTGGCTAGCGTGGGCATGTGAACCATCCTTCAAATTACAGTCGGTCTCGGTGTTGAGCTTGGCTCGAACGCGTAACTTAAGAACAGGTGGTGTGTTCCCCGGATAAAGCGGACGTTTTCAATCCGTCGACCCCTCGCCGATGATGACTCAGCTGATGCTCCGGTGATCCCAGATGACGATGATCCAGTGACCCCATATATTGCTGTTAACCAAGCTGGTGCTCCGGTGATCTTAGTTGACGTTGATCCAGCGATCTCAGATGCTGTTTCTCCGGCAAGCTAGGTCGGTCGCGATCCAGTATCTCCCGGCGCTGACGCTACCAAGTGCGATGGCGACCCAGCAATGACCAGCGCCGATGCTCGGATGATCTCACATGCTTGTGTTCCTACAGCAGGGTCCCGGGCGATGCTGTCCCGCGGGTCGAGTCTTTGGTCGTGTTTTCCTCCTCCCAGACCTGAAATGGGCCCTGCAATGAAGTTAACCTTTTTTCTAACACTGAAAAAATGACACCAAACTATAATTTCGAGTAGCTTTCCCCAGAGAAGTGCAGTTGTGAGTGGGTTAGCGCTTCCACACTACAATGCCATGTAGCACGTCCACAACAAAGTCGGTGCGGTGCTAATAGAGCCAACGATTAGCTCTTGCTCCGTGGACGAGGTACGAGGTATGAGAGTTTCTGAAAAACATTAAGCTCTCACGCACTATATGATATGTATACGCTTGACAAGATGGCACTGACAGAATCCCTGTCGTTTTCCATGCCCTTATGGTTAAGTTGCCCCCTTTAGCACTACTCCGGCAGGTTTGGGATAAATTAGTTAAAATAAGTGTGGGATTATGTGTGCGGTAGTTAAGTACACCATCGCTCAGCTCTTGCTCAGTGGATGAGGTAGCAGAGTGTCCCTGACAGACAAAAAGCTTTCACGCACTACGCTGGGCAGGATATATTGGGCGATACAGACATACATAACGCCTTCAACTGTGTAACTTGGGCCATCAGATTTTCAAATCGAAAAATGGCGTGGTCTCCAAGTTCAAGATGGTGTCTACGCAATACGCAGCGGCGGCAGAACGACCGATGAGTTGGATGGGGGACACAGCGACGTTGCCTCGCGCTTGACGCGCAGTCGGCGGTCGGCGCGTCTCTCCGCGGCCAGAATGCAGTCGGCTGGCACGGGCTCGGGCGTAGAGACCAAGAGAAGCGCACTCGGCGCGTGCCTCTCCGTGCATGCGAACTCGTACCACAAACTGCCACAGCAGCAGCTGAACAGCAGTCGGACTCGTACCACAAACTGCTGCAGCAGCAGCTGAACAGCAGTCAGTCAGCGTGCTGGGCTCGGATGCTTTAAGTACAAAAATCTCAAAGACAGGTTGGGCGCACTCGGCACGTCGCTTAGATACAACGCTAGAGGCCGTCAGCGTGGGCTTGTACGCTCGGATCCGACGCCCAGTGCAGCACACTCGGTGCGTTTCTTGGCGGCGCCAAGCCACAACAACAACAACAACAACAGTTGGTTGGTGTTTGCTCGAATCTCAGGGCAAACGTTCTCACCCAACTTCAAATATTTCCGATTTCTTCGCACAAGCAAGACCCTTTCGATTTCCGATCTACACCGCTGAAAAAAATCCGATTTGGTCAAATCTGAAGCGAAACATCTGGACCGCATAGGAAACAGCATAAGAAGGGGGGACAGAGTTATTCATAAGGAGAAGTACATATTATATATGGACAGCCTCAAACACTTTTTATCCACCTACTCCTCCTGTGTACGTACGTACGGGACCCAATTAGGAAGAGGATTATTTGGATCCTCCGTTCCGGAGGATCCAAAAATCCTCATTATTATGTCTATTTTTCGACAGGACAATATTAATAGCATATCATTTGTTTTCGAACTCCATGACTCACACGCCTGGCAGGATGGCGCTAACAGAGTCCCTGAACGATGGGGCGCACGGGCATATCCACGAGCTGCTGGGCGGGACGTGGTCTTCGGAATGGGAAGGGTTCGAGGAGAGGACGGAGAGCATCATCTTCCCATTCTTGCACATGGTTGTGGTGAGAGAGAACGTACAGTTTTGTGCATCGTAACGAGCGAATGCGAGTACCTTATTTACACGCCTCCTTAAAATGAATATCCCTTTCGGGATCAAGCTGAGGCCTGAAGCCTAGTTTTACTTGGGTTTTGTGTGCGCCGCCGACCGAGCTTTTATCTATACGACCCTCCAAACTCTCAATCAACGCACACATTAACGTACGCACACATGTTAACGGCAGTTTCAAATGTCCTGCCGCGGGAGTTCCCAGTGACAGCTATAATACAATTTGCATTTGTTTTTGCTGTATTAGTGGTATTAATATGCTTAGCATCCGACTTCAATGTGAGGCGGGCGTCAACTTCAACGTCGGCCACTCATCATAATAAACATCGTCAGAACGAACATGAAAACCAAAAGGAAACCAAGAAAGGAAACCAAGAAAGGAAACCAAGAAAGAAAACCAAGAAAGAAAACCAAGAAAGGAAACCAAGAAAGGAAACCAAGAAAGGAAACCAAGAAAGGGAACCAAGAAAGGGAACCAAGAAAGGGAACCAAGAAAGGGAACCAAGAAAGGAAACTAAGAAAGGAAACCAAGAAAGGAAACCAAGAAAGGAAACCAAAAGGAAACTAAAAGAAAACCAAGAAAGGAAACAAAACCTGGTTTCTATTTTATCCGTTTTTTTCCTTCCGCCAATGTACAGCGCGCAATCCGGCCCAGTCGAACGAATACTACGGTACCTGGTACGCCATGCGCACCCGTTCCCGTGTTCGGGGGTATCTGTTAAATAAAGCCCTTCTGGGGCTTCACAGGAAAAAATGTCGAAACCAAAGAAACGCAGGACTATCCGGGCACCCGCCACTCTTGTAAAAGCCACCCGGACTGTGGCTGGTTTGGGTAGAGGGTATATCCGCATTGCAACGCAGGGGGGTGCCAGACACGCGCGCAGCATGCTGGTGGTTCTACTGCCACACGCTCTTGCTGTACAGTACCCGACAGAAGTTAACAATCTCCTATGTTGGCTAAGGTTCGCGTCTAATGATTGTGATGTCAACGTTGAGCACAGGCTCTCATCATACCTGATGCCAGTATTCGTACTCTCGTACCGGTTTTTTGGCGAAGGCTCGCGTCTTATTATTGTGATGTCAACGTTGGGCACAGGCTCTTAAAGGCTATTATATAGGATTTCGAGTGGCGTCCTTGCTGAGCGCAAAGGCTTACTTAGCTGTAAATTAGTAAATTACATAAAAACTCAGCCTGAAATTCTTAACTGCCAAATTGTTAAAACATGTCGCGTACTGTATAGACGCGTGGTGCGATCGCGCTCGTCGCTGTTTCTGGTCGGAATACCATAATCAAGATACATGGGTCCCGCAAGGGTTATACATATACAGCACATCACGCAGAAACGCAATCCGTCGAACATACAGCTGACGCATTTCTATGCCAGTACCTTTACTAGACAAAAACAAAATTGAGCAGATGGTTGCGCTTTTTATTGTGGTGCTATATACGGTAGGTGATAGGTATAGAGTGTGCCGGTGTGTATGGTGTATGGCACGCGCGGAAAACAGTTAGAAGAGTACAAACGTTGAAGAAAAGTTTCCCCCTTCGGAAGTTCAAGGCGGAAAAAATGTCGCGAAAAAGTGACGACTACTACGTACGGCGTCGGACAGACGAATCACGAACCAGCCCGGGGTAATGGGGTAGGGTGTGTTTTCCAAGCGCATAGGGCACCTTACCACGAGTCATGCCACGGTAGGGGTGCAGCAATTAGTATCTGAGCTTCTGACACGAGGACGTCAATATCTCACCCGAAACATGACTTCCAAGATTTTCGTTGGCGCCACCCGATCAACCTTTCTATCCGCTAGTCCTAAAACAACTACGATCGTAAAATAATCATACCAACCGGTAGTTCCTCGCTTGAGGCGCTCAACCAGTGAGGAACGTTGGACCCCGAAAACTGTAACCCCTACAGTGGGATGACTCCCACTCGGCGTTTAAAGGGGTCCATTGCTAACAGGACAAAAATTAAACACCGAAAAGGAAAGCATCTCCAGCTTTGCAGTCGACCTCTCCTGTGTCACTACTGGCTACTGTGGCCGTGTCAGGTTCTCTGTTCTGTGTAGACCAGGAAATACCTACTATCGAATTTTAGAGCTAAAACACAAACAAACACAAACGGGGCTTGTGTTTCCTGCCCCCTAGCATGTTTTGTATTTCACCCTACCAACAGTGGACTTCCGTGATAGTAGTATGATTGAGGGGCATTATGTACGATGAAGTACTGTAGATAAAGCAAGTAGGCATATAAGGGAGCTAGACTTTGTGCATACAGTAGGTTTCCTTTTGTATCCGTGGTTTGCTTCTTTCGGGAATGATGATTTGAGTGATCAACGTTGAAGATCATGCTGCACATTATCGGAGGGCAAGCATCATAATAATAATAGGAAAAGTATATACATCCTAACCCTATCCCTCACCCATAACCCCTAAACGCAACGAAACGAGATGTGCACCCCGCGCGCGGCATGGCGAGTACTCGTACTGCTGCGTGCTCTTCCTAGACGCTTGGCAAAATCTATACAGGTCGGACAGATCACTTATCACCTATCCCCACTTGATGGTCTAGATATTTCAGGGAAAATCTGTATGGTCTATAGCCCATGTTCCCGGGTGGGAGCCGTGCGATCTGCATGATCTAGCAAACGTTTCCACAAGTGGATCCGTTCCCTCTATATACAGTACGCGACAGCAGTTAAGAATCTCCTGTTTTGGCTAAGGCTCGCGGCTTATTATTGGTGATGTCAACGTTGAGCACAGGCTCTTAAAAGCTACAGTAGTATATAGGATTTAAAGTGCCGTCCTTGCTGAGCACAAATAAATGCTTACTGTAGCTGTAAATTCTTAAATTACATAAAAACTCAGCCTGAAATTCTTAACTTCGCCAAAATCTCAACACGTGTTGTCGCGTACTGTACACCTCCTGCAGAGCATCTCAGAACGGCAAGGATCTCTATTTTACGAGATGATCTACAGTAGATAGTGATCTGTCCCAGGTGCGGTATTACGGGGGACCATAGTAAATAGGACCTACGGCACACACAAAAACCTATATATTTACCTATTTTTACTAACAATATTTGGTCCTGTTTACTACGTATGGTCCCCCATAATGGTATAATTCGTACTTGTCGTTTTTTCGGTGGCTGCACTGCCGACCCTGCCATAATGTAAGAAACAGACCCCACAACAAGCTTAGCCTAAAAACTACTGGGGAAACGAAAAAAAAGCGATAGCTTGTACCCACCCGTGGTTTTCTTCTTTCGGGAATGATGATTTTGAGTGATCAGCGTTGAAGATCATTCATGCCGCACAATGTCGGAGGGCAAGCACCATAATAGCGTATTGGAACAGAGGGAGGAAATACACCAAATGGAGTACTATAGATAAAGAAAGTAATCATATAAGGGAGCTAGACTTTGTGCATAGGTTTTCTTCTGTATCCGTGGTGTTCTTCTTTCGGGAATGATGATTTGAGTGATCAACGTTGAAGATCGTTCATGCTGCACATTGTCGGGGGGGGCAAGCATCATCGTCACAATAATAGCTTACTACTGGAGTTTGTGTAGAGCACATGCACCCTTTCCAGAATAAGAAATCGAGCCTTAAAACCAATAATATATCGGTTTCTTAGACTGTTACGGAGAACCATAGTAATCAGGACCAAATACGGGCAGTAAAAACAGTGTAATATATGGTAGGTTTTTGTGTGTATCGTGGGTCGTGATTACTATGGTATAGTCCTCCCTTATAGGGTCGGTACTGTGTCCCGAAGAGTCCATAACCATTGCCGACGTTAATACCGGCCGGGGGGGGGGGTTGCTACGTGTGGGTGATGCTGCAATCGTCCTTTTTGTTTTCTCATTCTTCACCTGTATACCAGGTATAAACAATAACCTAGATAATAAGTCCCAAACGGATTAACATCATTAACTATAAAGTAACACTACACACCACATCTACAATACCATGAGCAGTAGATAGCAGAGCAGTAGTGGTGGTCGATCAGTTTTATCCGGACCCGCCCTAAATACAGGACGCGCTCTGTAAAATATGCCCCTGCAGGTTGCCTTCTTTGTGCTTTTGGTAGAGGCTGGTTTTGTTCTGTTTTTTTTAGACGCCACCAAAGCACGCTGTACAGAGCGGAGCGGCTGTCCCTGCCGACCTCGAGCCCCCTCAAATGTTAGGGTCAGCGCTAGGGGTGGAGGTCTAAGGTTAGTAGGGTAGGGTTTGGGGTTGGGTCGGTCTTGGGCCGACGAGCGAGCGTTGAAGTTGATCACAGGCAACCTGCAGGGGGGGGTTTGCAGGGCCAACCTGCGTTTAGGACGAGCCAGTAAAACTGCCATGCGCGAAGGTTGTATAGGTCGTGCAATTACAGGAAGCATCCATGGCATACCGAATTTTGGCTAGAGGAATGTAGAGAACGTCCGTTCAATATGAATCACGTAAATTAAGTTTACAAAACACGTACAGGTACGATTTGTTTGATTTGTTTTTTTTTCTCCCTTCCTGCTGGTTGAATGACATCCAACTTTGACCTATTTTGAACTCTGTCGTACGTAGGGCAGACACATCGATGTCGTACGATCCCTTCTATGACGCTCACGCCCCTCCGTTTGTCATCCCTCCGTCACCTTCCTATTCACAATACCCTGCTACAACACCTCCTACGCCCTCCCCCCTAGGTACCTCGTTCAATCGTCTGACAAGTGCACGTTCTAATGAACACCGTCCCTGCTCTAGCTCTAGACTAAAGTTGTACCACTGTATGACAGTCGAGGTCCCTCTACAGTGCGGGTATGTGCCAAGCGATATCACCCGCACTATAGCGAACACCCGCACTATATAATATAATTGGGAAACATATAGGTTTTAGTATGAGCGGGAACGTTCGTGCCAAGCGATTTCACCCGCACTATACCGGACACCCGCACTATTTAACCCGCACTATAGAGGGACCTCGACTGTATGTACTGCTTTGTCTTGCTCTCCTCGTTATCCCTTTTGGTCCCAGCCGATGATGAAGTGTGTGAAATACATCTGGAAAATGGACCACCCGCAAAGCAACAGTACATATGTGAATGGACGCGATCGACAACCAATGCGCAGCGCACAGACAAAGGCTGCCAATTAGAGCGGGTGCCCCCATTATTTCCGTCACCAAATGTAGGCCATTCGCACGCTATTACGGGGGACCATAGTAAAAAGGACCAAATATTGTTTTTAATGCTTTCTATCCGGCAATCAATGTGCAGCATGAGCTTCAACGTCGATCACTTGGAAACGATCCAATCCGATGTTATTTCGGGGGACCATAGTAAATAGGACCTACGGTATTTCCAAAAACCTATATATTTCCCTACTTTTGCTAACAATATTTGGTCCTATTTACTATGGTCCCCCGTAGTAGTTTCCTCCCATGATCAGGTATCCGTAAATTGGTCTATGAATAGTTCCTTCGGACGAATATCCGACTATATATTATTTTTTTATAATATACGTCTGTCTGTCTCCTGCTTTCCTACGTACTCGTAAATGCTTTTCTTTTTCGTGTCTCTTGCTTTCAGCCGATAATGAAGTATCTATGGAGAGTGGACTATATACGTCTGTCTCCTGCTTTCCTACGTACTCGTATTATAAATGCTTTTCTTTTTCGTGTATGTTGCTTTCAGCCGATGATGAAGTATCTCTGGAGGGTGGACCACTTGCAGTGCCCCTCTACGTGCGGCCAGGACATGCCCGTCGCCGAGTGCCAGTGCGCCTGCAGGACCCCCGACATGCCCGGGGGCGACCCAGGACAGGCAAGAAACCCCTCGTACTATTACGGGGGGACGTACTATAGTTAATAGGACCAAATATTGGTATTAATAGTAAAAATAGAGAAATATATAGGTTTTTGTGTCTACCGTAGGTCCTAATAATGAAGTATAGTTAATAGGACCAAATATTGTTAGTAAAAATAGAGAAATATATACCTGGTAGGTTTTTGTGTCTACCGTAGGTCCTAATAATTAAGTATAGTTAATAGGACCAAATATTGTTAGTAAAGATAGAGAAATATATAGGTTTTTGTGCCTACCGTAGGTCCTAATAACTACGTTCCCCCGCAAATAAAGAAAACAATAAGGACGACGCATTCTACAGTAGAGGTGCAGCCTTTTTTTTCTGAAGCTCCACTTCCTCACTTGAGAGGAGCTCTAAATGCCTCACCGAAAAACTGATTATTTTTGAGCAAACTGAAGGTAAGTGCAATCCGATCAAATCAACAAACCCGTGCGTGGCCCATCTATCCAAAAAAGAAACATATATACGGAAAAAATAGAATGACATTCATTCCGACGATTTTGGGTTAACCCCTTTACAACTGGAAACCCGTTTTTGGGGACAAAAAACACTTGATAATAGTATAGGGACGGGGTTTGGGGTTCTAAAGGGGTTGAGCCCCCGTCACCCAGAATGTAAAAACGCCATAAAGCGCTCGCTACCTCTACAGTCTCTATAGTACGCGACATGTGTCAAGAATTTGGCGGTTAAGAATTTCAGGCTGAGTTTTTTATGTAATTTTAAGAATTTACAGCTAAGCATTTATATGCTCAGCAAGGACGCCACTCTAAATCCTACATAATAGCCTTTCAGAGCCTGTGCTCAACGTTGACATCACTATAAGCCGCGAGCCTTAGCCAAAATAGGAGATTATTAACTGCTGTCACGTACTGTCTGGTAGAACGCGTCACACACTGGCATGGCTTGGCCTTGGTTGGGCACGTTGGTGGTGTCGGGGACTGCGCGCCAAAGCACGAGGCCTGACTTTGCTGAGCCCTGACGGCACAGGACAACCAATTACAGCTGCAGTAGTAGTTTTTTTTTGGCCACCCAACGATGAAATTCAGCGTCGATCGATCACTCGTAAACTTTCCCAGCAAGAAGAAGACATAAGGCCCAAAGGGAATAAATCTGAAGAAGGAAACCTATGCACGAAAAGTCTAACTTTTTTTTCTGTACGTACCTGCTTCTGGCTTAGCATCGATATAATCCACCTACTACGCTTGCCCCGCCCTTCCTTCTGTTTTGTATGCTCATCTACCTCCAACCGTCAAATCCAAAGCCGCGTCCAGGTTACCATCTCCACGCCACGGGCTGTTATCTGCGTTATTTACCGCCGAAAGGGACGCTACTATTACGGGGGGGGCGTAGTAAACAGGACCTACGGTATACACAAAAACCTATATATTTACCTACTTTTACGAACAATCTTTGGTCCTTTTTACTATGGTCCCCCGTAAATACTGTAGTTTTATTCTTCGTTGGGAATCAATCATGCGCTGCACCTTGTCGAAAGGCAAATTAAGCAATAGTTAACTCTTCTGTAGTATTACGAAAAGTAGTATGAAGTGTCTTGTTGCAGGTGTTGGAGTCGCTGGGCGCGTGCTATATATCGGGAGTCAGCGCCTTTTCCTTCCAAGTTGGATCTGTTTTGCTACTGTGATGGTATGATGCGATTGATGATGATGACAATGTTTATTCACTCTTAAGTGTAGATAGAGTCTAGATATAGGCCGTGTGATTCAGGTGCGCTGAAATCGTCGGGCTTCGTAGCTATCGGAAGCCAGCTCCGTTTTCTACGACAATAACCGCGGTTTCTTTCCATAATTAGGGTGCCCAGTATTCAGGTGTCTTGCTATTATCAACAGGGTATCCCGTGCCGCTGTACCATACGGTTGATGATGCCATTTAGTCTCGTTCTCCCAAACTTCTTTAACAAAATCGCAGGTTTTGAAACCAGCTCCACACCCTATCTCCTGAAATACGGTGCCCCTTGCCACCCCGACGTCATCGTTGGACAGTCCTTTCTAAAACAAGAAAATGTAAAAAGATTTTGTTTTTTATAGAAGTAGTCCTCGTGTCGGGCAGCCGTGAAACGTTCGTTAAAAGAAATCGCGGGTTTTTGTGGGGGGTTTATCGTAGAACGGGTCGTTAATATTTACTCTATATCTCCTACGAATTATTGATGATGACTTTAATGCAGGTGCTGGAATCGTCGGGCGTGCTATCGGAAGTGAGCTCGTTTTTCTACGACAAGAACCTCACGCTCATCGACAGCTTGTTGGACGAAGATGTGAGTGCTACATTTATTTCTCGCTGACGTCATCACCCGCGACCCGCGCTAACGTGTTCGTTGACTGTGTTACACCTATTGCATCATACTCTTATAGAGCATTTATGTATGGCTCGATTTGTCGTTTTTAAACAAGAATAGTAAAAAACAAAATGAGGAAACGAACTAATAATAACAATATGAATATTAATAATAGTGTGGTTTTCTTCCTTCGAGAATGATTTGAGTGACCGACGTTGAAGATCATGCTGCACATTGTCGGAGGGCAAGGCAAGCATCATAATACTAATAATAATGATAATAATAGTCAAAGCGATGTACTGCTGTGTCAGCCATTTTTTGCGTTTAGAACGAACTGCGAAGCTGCACATTGTCGGAAAGGAAATGAAAACAGTAGCATTAAATAGTAAAACACTCATACAGTAAGTCAGGTAGCTGGCCTTCTTGGCCACCAACTTTTGCGGGGGACCATAGTAAATAGGACCGACGGTAGACACAAAAGCCTATAAATTACCATTTTTTTGCTAACAATACTTGGTCCTATTTACTATGGTCCCCCGTAATAGTGTCCAGCCGACCGACAACCCTATCCAACGGGGTTAACCAACCGTGTTAATAGTTCTCGCTAACTGATGCCACGTTAATAGGCCTGCGCTAAAAACGTGTTCATTTGTTTCTCAGAGGCACGGTTACACCTCTTTTGCGTCTGACCGCACCGCGTTTATGGCTCGATTTGTGACGGGTTCTAAGATAGAGGTTGCACTTTTTGGTTTTTTTGTTTCTGAATGACGGGGCTCCTTAACCCAAAATCGTCGGAAACTCCTTGTTTTTCAGTCGGATTGTTTTGTATACCTAGGCCACATGGGTTTGTTCATCGGGTTGCACTCTCAGTTTACTCTAAACCAGCTTTATCGTGGATGAGGTTCAGAGCGCCCTCAAGTGAGGACTCCAAGAGAAAAACAATGGTTGATGCACCTCTATCGTGGCATGTGTCTTGTGTGTGTGTGTGTGTTTTATGATCACATTTTTATAAGTCAGCTATTAATAGTTGGCGTTCTTGGCCATCCAACTATAAACTAGCCACCGAGTAAGTCCAGCCGACCCACAGCCACACTCATCACAGGGGTCGAGTATCCGTGCTGCAAATTTTCGCTAACTGACGCACGCCCCCCGCGGCATTAGCAAGAGGCAAACGAGAAGGTTTCTGAGTTACTCGACGTGCTTTCCCTCCGAAGTGCCAAAGGGGTTGTTACAGTCAGTATAAGCTCTCGCGTAGGGAAAATAATAAAGTATTTTAAGAAATCTAGCCTACTGTAGAATTTTGAAACAAAAATAAGAAGGTATGTACAGTAGCCTAATCGGCGCTCGCCCTCTAGACTATATAGGAAAGCGTAAGAAATCTAGACTGCCTTCTGGCTCCGCCTGAATAAGGATGTAGCCTATAGAACCAGCCGGGTTTGAGGTTTCTCGCGAGAGGGCCGACACTGTATCTGCTATAATTAGGGTTTGGTGCTGTCTATTTCTCCCTCTAGCTGAACCCCCGACACATTCTACCATGGAGGTGCACCATTAGTATTTGCCTTCTGAGGGTCCTCACTTGAGGAGCTCTATACCTCATCCGAAAACATAATTTTGAGCAAACTGAAAGTGCAATCCGAGGAACAAACCCCGTGGCCCATTTTTACCAAAACAAATATACTGCTAAAATAGAATAGACATTCCGACGATTTTGGGTTAAAGAGCCCCGTCATCCAGAAAATAAAAATGCCACAAAGTGCTACCTCTTTCGTAGAACGCGTCCCCCGCCCTGAGGTAAACATGCACGTCCATCGGTTTACACCTCCATCCCGGGGAACTCCGAAAAAGAGACAATAACGAGAGCTTCCAAAAAGCGTTAAAAATAACAATTATTATGATGCTTGCCCTCCGACAATGTTCAGCATGATCTTCAACGTTGATCACTCAAATAATTGTGCTATAAAAGCACGTGGGTGCCATTTAAAAACGGTGAACCCGAGCTAGTTTTTTTTTCCACAGTGATAACGCCCAGCGAACTCACAGCCCAATCCGAAGGGGCGTTTGTTGCTTAACGGCGCGTTCTACGGTAGAGGTAGCACTTTTTGGCGTTTTTACTTTCTGTATGACGGGACTCCCTATATAAAACCCAAAATCGTCGGCATGCCATTCTACATTTTTTTCAATATGTGTTTGTTTTTTTTATAGATGGGCCATGGGTTTATTGATCGGATTGCACTTTCTGTTTTCTCGAAATCAGTTTTTCGGTGACTCAAGCGAGAACTTTCAGAAAAAAACATGCTGCACCTCTATCGTAGAATGCGTCTATTACGGGGGACCATAGTAAACAGGACCTGCGAAGCACACAAAAACCTATATATTCACCCTTTTTTGCTAACAATATTTGGTCCTATTTACTATGGTCCCCCGTTATAACCGTGCTACAATTTATCTCGAGCTGACATATATACCACCCCCCACGGCCTTCGGTAACGTGTTCGTTTTTTTTCCGTATCGCAGGGGCACGTGTACACGGCAATTCCGGGTTACTCCGAGGAGGAGACAACTAACGTATTCTCCGAGCTCCTGCACGTGCTGTGCACTCCCATGACGATCGGCACCCACTACGAGGGGACCAGCACGAACGACATTACTTTTTGGGTCCTGCACCCCACATTCGACAGGTAGGTGCAGGTTATATTACAAAAAAGTAAAAAATACACTACAGCTGTGAGATCGAAATGTTTTTGGTCGAAACTCATCTTTGCAAGCTGTGTGTGATACTTCG